>VBVQ01002652.1:0-13367 GCA_011636635.1 Tetramorium simillimum
CATTTTTTAAAAACAGTTTTATGTTTTCCCTTGCATCAATTAATTTATAAAAAGTTTAAATAAAATAAATATTTTACGAGATTTTTATTTTATATTACACACATATCAGATTTTATATTAAATTATAAAATATTTCGTAAATCAAATATTATCATTCTATTATCTTCTTATGCTTGTTCTTGAGAATATTCTCAAGAATATAGCTATATAAAGAGTTGAGGAAATTTAAAGAAAAATACCATTATATATAATGATATTTTCTGATATGATTGCTGTATAGAAAAAAGACTAGGAGAAAGATAAAAGATAGTGCTTGACATTTATACTCGATGCTTGGTATTGAATTATTATTAAAATTATTATATACTTTTCTTTTACTTTATGTATTTTTTTACCTTTATTATCGAGAAAATGTCAGTGGATGATTGCTGATCATCTTGTAATATAATTATTATAATATCCACACACATTTTATACTTATAAATTAATATAAAATTAGAAATAAAATTTTCTTTCGAATTTTGCCTTGACATTACGAATAAAATGTTCAATACATTGGATAACAAATAAAATTTTTATTACCAGATATAAATGTGAGATGTTAATTTTGTGACTCACGAATTAATTGCTTGCTATGAAAAACTGTAAATTAGAGTCACGTTTTTATATTTGCCTTTTTCTTGAAAGTTTTTATAGCATTAATGTTATTAATTTATGTCTTCCACCTTAACTAGTATTTTTTTATGATAAAATTGTCACATTAGAAATTCAATTACATTGCAATCCATTTACAAATTTCTGAATATTACGTTTGTTCAATGGTAAAAAAAGGCATTGCATTTAACTATTTTATCCATTGACGCACGTAAACTTTTATAAAGAATAATTGTATAATTATATTACAGCAAAAAGAATTCTCACAAAACATTTTAATGTAACAAGAAAAATAAATGGAGCAAACATGTAAGATTGAACTTTTATACATTATTATATATCAGAAAAATATTAATATTTTATTTTAAAACAATAATTTTTTTTAAATAAAGACTAATTTTTTAAATACATATAGTGCTTAGTTTTATGAGTTTGCCATGTAAACAATTATTAGAATCAATCCATGCTTCTTAAGATATTAGTTAAAATCAAAACTCTGTAAAAGTACAAAAAAGTGTAAAAAAATAAAGCGAGATATTTCGTACGTTGTAAAAATCTTGTAAAGCTCAATTAGCTCCCGCAAAAATGACAGATAATTAATGCATGTACATATTTACATTGTTTCATTGTACTTGTTAATTTCGCGCGGAATCAGTAATTTTTTTCACACGTATAACGATGGACACAAAGAGACGAACTCGAAAAGTGTCCCGGATGTCGGTGATTGCTGAAAACCAAATAATATAACTCAAAGATTCGCCATAAGCGCAAGGTCATTTACGTCCCTCCCTGAATTTCAGGGTTATTGCAGACGCGCACGGAATGTCGTTTGAATAGGTTTCGAAGATTCATAAAATAACGGCTTATATACATGGGATGTTCAAAAGACGTGCACAGAAAAAGAGTATGAGGACTAGTTACTTCAAGGTCTCTTCCTCTCACATTGTACGCGCGCGTGTACTGACAATCCTGATTTAATCGTTTTTGTTTAATTTGTTACATCAGTACACACGTACATCTCTTCGTTCATACGTACACAACAATATTTATAATACAATATTTTATAATCCAAAGAATAATTGCGCTCGAGAGACAGCCATATTTTTTTCTTATAATAAATCAACCTCATATTTAAATACTCTAAAAACGTATTACATTATGGAATAAATTTTTCTAATAGAATATCTGATCGAAATTTGATGAATCAAGAATAAACAAAATCAATGAAATTTACATCTGTTATTTATAACAGAAAATACAAAATAAAATTATAATAAGTACAATTTGAAATACCGTGCAAAGAAAACAACATTTACGGAATAAAAAATCTAAAAGTAATACATATTTACTGGATATTTTATTGAAAATCGTGTTAGATATACGTGATTGATATTGATCAGTTATGCAATCTTAATAACTGAGATTGTTTTTTTCATTGTTCTTTGCATAAATTATCATATACTTATTTCAAGTTTATATCTTTATCTTGACAGAGTAAGCCTATATACAACATGATTTGTGCTGCTAAATTATAAAATAAAATATTTAAATAGTATACTTTTAGAATATTAATTAGAAAATTTTAATACAAAAATATCGACGTCGTAATATTACGTTTTCGGGTTATAAGTATATGAAATTAATTAACATTGGTATATTTAATATCTTTAGAGTTTAGACCAATTAATATTTTGTTATTAATTTTTATATCTTATCGATACTGTTTTTCACTGATATAATAAATATCATTAATATCTTTCATCTCTCTGACAATGAAAGTAAATATTTAATATTTACAATCAAATCAGACATTATACGTATTTAATTATTTAAAGTTGTCTTTAATAGTTCCGCATTTAAATATTTCACAAGTGTGATGTAACGAATAAGAATTAAAAAGTAAACAATAGATTATTACATCAACACAAAATGTAATCTCTAGTGTAGGATATCTTGTGGCTTAAAAACCTGGACTTTAGTTTAAAAAAAACTAATTTGAAAGTGAAAAGTATCAAAACATTAATAATTTTGTGTTTCTTATCTTCTCAGTAGAGCAATTATCATAAATTAAGATGCGAAAGTAATTTAATCGTACAAAATAAATTAAAATTTTCAAGTTATGCTTATACGTTTTGACTTTTAGCGCATGTAAGGAACTTTGGAGTTTGATTTTGTTTACGAACGATACTTATTGTAAACAAGAGAAGAAACGGAATGTATTATAGAACATAAAATGCGTAGTAGCTAAGAGAATCTATCCAAGAGAACAGTAAATAAAATGATTTATTGTCCAATAACACAACTAAAATTACTTTTATTACTTAATCGTCGTATGTACGTACAGACTATCAAAATATATCCGGGTAAAATTCTCGTACATAGCTATTAATTTTTATCGTTTACCTATTTTGTTTTTAAATCATTATGTCATGTCATAAAAAAGTGTTGTTACTATTTGTAGCAATTTTACAGCATAAATCGAGTAGTCACTATTTTTATACGCTTATTATTATTAGTCACTGAAAAAATAAGTCTTTGAAACTTGATTCCATTTGTGAATACCATTAGAAACAGGAAAGATGTAGATAATAGATATAGATAGAATGCATAAATAATGCATAAATAATTTAACGTGAAATAGATACATAAAATATGAAAAATCGGATAATTTCATTTATATATTTCCGTCAAATTAATCAATATTCATTTTAATTTATTTATTCTGACTAGAATTGCTTTCATATTTAATTATTATGTACTTTTGGTTGTTTAGCCTTAACGAATAAGGATTCGTTAATTAATTATTTCCTTTTCGTTAATTATTCCTTATCGAATGAGGATTAATAAATTAAATGATCTATCATGATTAATTTTACAGTATGAAATATAAAACTATCGTACATTTATAATGATTAATTTTACTGTATGAAATATTAATCTAGCGTATATTTATAATGAGAAAATCAATTACAAATTGTCATCAGATAAGAGAAATATTAATAAATCGCAATTGACTATTGACTTAATATATCTCTTTCAAAAATAATTAGTATGTCGACATGCTAATATTTACGACTAACAAGAAAGCAGGGCTTGAGAATCAAATGCGGTCAATTGTATGTAAATTTCCGTTATTGTTCGATTAAATTACAAATCGATTGTAATTTAATATAAATTACAAATCGTCCGTTTCAGTTCAATTTTAGATTATCTTCAGTGATGACAAATATTAACATTCATAGGTTTTTTTTTATAAAAAACAATTAACATTAACATGTAGTGACTAGCCCTATTAATATTCATAGATCGGAAACAATTAACATATCCAAGTAGCCTCTAATCATGTACAAAGTTCAGCAGAATGCATTGTCACGCGAATACATTATCTGCAAAAATGTACAATGTAATAAATCAATGAAATTGGAGAGACGTTTTTAATTGTGCAAATAATCTTTTAATTGTCAAATGCACTTTCCAGAAAGTATCGATCGCAATCTTTTCCTCTGTGCACATCTCTATCATTATTGTTTAACAGAGGAAAATTTTTATTATTGTTTTCTTATTTGTCTAATTGATCGATTGATTCCACTTTATTAATTAATGACCGTTACTCGATGACAAGACTCTTGTCTGAAAATTAATAAAGATATTTGCACATTTATTCCGCGATGACGCGCAGACGTGATGGCGATAGTTGATGCGACATTCGTATGGACAAGGTCACAATTCGATTTGTTTTTTCGATTTCGTGAATTTCCATTACGCAAATTGATGCTGGAACTATCAAAGATTAACTTATGCTTATTTCTAAGGAAGAAGAAAATTAATGAAAATGATTTATTTAAAAAAAAAACGCAGAATTCAAGAAAAATTATTACTTTAATATTATTAGTTTTAATCAATTAAAAAATATTTCAAATTATTAGTTTTAATCATTTAAAAGTAGTTGAAGTTATTAGTTTTAATAAATTAAAAAGTATATTTATATATTTTTTTATTATATTGATAAAAAAGACTTTAATTATTTAATTAACACTACGCGTTTTATAAAAATCGTTTTATAAAAGTATGCAATTTTATTACTTATTAAATCACGTTTTCTATCACGCACCAATAATCGCGTTTGATTCTCAAGGCCTTATTTACCAATTTAAAGTTAATTTCAGTATTAAGAATTCGTTTATAAGTATAAGTCAAATATATTTTATTTTTACTATTATTACTATTATTACAAGTATACTTTTTACATTCATTTTACATTCAAATTATAAATACATAAAAATACATAAAAAAAATAACAAAACAAGTTATTTTGACCCCCTTGATCTAGTGTTAATATTAGAACCGAAAGTCCAAGTATCGATCAGCACAGATTAGTATTAGGTATTAGTTATTTGATTGGTATATGATAATTTATTTTCTTTTTTTTCATTCAATGACAATAGAAGGTCTCTTTATGCAGAATTCACGCGAGTTCATGGACGTATAAGAAGCGACGCGTTGAATTTTAATCCGTCCTGATTATGAACTGGCTGTGCGTAGGATAACAATCAACTTTATTATGTAAATGTGTATCGTTCCTGTGGCTATACGAGATTCTGCCGAGTCGATACTGTCAGTTATTGAATCAAATTGCACATTAAGAGAAATTAATCATCTCTTGGGACATTAATTTTTAATAAGAAATAAAATGAAGTATGACACAGACTTTATCCTGATGGAAATGCTTGATGGAAATAGCACGACGTTCAAGGTTTACGAGTCTATTCGCTTAACTAGGTTCGCAACTGGTTAACCGTTAGAAAAAACAAATGCCAAATGAGTATCGTGTCCTGTAAGCGCATTTGTATGTGCATTACAGTATTATGCAATGCAATGTATAGTGTCTCATTTCAACTTTACTGCAAATTTTGGATATAACACGTAAAATTTATACACGTGTAAAAAAAATAAATAATTTAATAATAAGTAATTTCTTTTTCTCTTTTTGTTTTCTCCAAACAATTGTACTACAAAGTTATTTACCAATGTATGAATAAATTATTTCTGCATTTTATGTATTTATCTTTTGCTTTCGTAGATATTTTAGATTTTTGATTCACGAGGTAAAAATTAAGAATTACTTTTGAAAAATTAGTTATAAAAGTATATTATTATTATTTTACAATTAATTTTATTTGAATTTTTTTTAAGAAAAAGAGAGAATGTGAGAATTGTATAAATTTGTCTTTATATAAGTATTTATTCTTCTTTCCTGTTATGTTAAAAACTTTCACAAAACTTTTAAACATTTTCATTAATTTTATATAAATAAATGTATACTCTCAAAGTGTTAACAAACGTTTATTATGTTTTAATTGCTGTTAAGAGAAATCGATTGCAGTGAAAGTATCGTAAGAGATGGTTGTATTAATGTTTTTGATCTACCACATGAAGAGAGCAGTTGCTCTTCGGGCGAGAAGCCAAATAGCGGAAAAGGAACTGTAAAGGATGGAACTTTCTATTCACAAATTTTTACACATACAATATAATGATTAATACATTACATTTTATATATATATGCATAAATGTATAATTTTTTTACAAATCATATTTGCAAGAATTAATAAAGTTCAACATATTAAATATTCATATGATAAGAGAATGTTTATTTAGTTGCAAATATTAAGAAAATGTATTAATATTAATAAATTAAAACTGTTATTATTTTCGCAAACTCAACAATACATAAAGTTATAAAATTTACAATAAAATTTTATAAATAATTATAATTCCCAGTTTTATTCACACGACCTTATATAATGTAATTATTTTTTCAAGCTTTAGTATAATTATCATTGTAAAATATATATTATAATTAAAATTTTTGTACAAAGATGATAATGGCGCATCATTATTTCTTCTAAAGTAGAACATTGTTTAACAATAAGTTATCTGTTATGTCATAACGTAGCAAAACAAAATTAGGGAAAAAAAGGCAACAATGTCTTGTCATTTCGCAATGTCAAAATTACCTTTCTCTTTCCCTTGAAACTTTCTTATATATTAACGACTTGTAGTATCAGTGTTTCACTTATATTTCATGATGCAAATTCGTTGTACGCGTAGAAAATGTAATATGCGTACGTAATTACTTCTGTCAAAGTGTGCCAAATAAAATATAAGGCGCAACGTTTTCAAGCAGTTTTTATTTTGTTCCAGGCATCGAGGAAACTGTTAAACTCGTCCGAGCGGCCGGAGGTACGTGTTACGGCTATGTTTGCGACCTGTGCGATCGGGCAGATATATATAAGAAGGCCAAAATTCTCAGGGAAGAGATCGGCAAGGTAATACAAATTGTATATTATATTGAAACATTTTTATAAAATTTTGATACACAGTATTGCCGCAATAACGAAGAAAAAGTCAAACGAAGGCTCTCGTCTAATTGTAAAAGATTTCCCAGCCAGCACGAAATATTTTTGTAATACTGCAGTAATATTGTAACATTTTAAATATATCGCTGAAATGTTTTGTGTTGCTTAGGTCATTCTCATTCAATCTAGAACATTCCAGCAATGTAACTGGAATATTACGTTATTACTACACCATTACTAAAATATTCCGTATGGTCTCAGTTGTTTATTGTAGCATTAATCCCATTCAACATTCCAGCTGTATTGCAGCAATACAATTAGAATGTTACAACATTGCTGCAATATTATTAGAATATTGTGTGTAGTCTGAATGGTCTATTGTAATGTCGCATCGATCCCAGGCAACACATAACTTCCCAGCGATATTACGTCAATATAACTGGAATGTTACAACATTATTGCAATATTATTAGAATATTCCCAGACAACAAGATGTCTAAAAAATGTCCAAAACCGGGACTTAAGACGTCTTAAAGACGTCTTTAAAACGTCTTTTAGAAATTTTTCCTAAAGACGTCTTAAGTCCGGATTTTGGACATTTTTTAGACATCTTGTTGTCTGGGTTGTGTCTGAATCGTTTATTGCAAGGTCGCATCAATCCCAGGCAACGTAAAGTATTCCAGCGGTATTACAGCATTACAACTGGAATGTTACAACATTGCTGCTATGTTATTAAAATATCCCGTGTCGGCTGGGAAAGATCATTTTCTCTGTCATTGGCTACGATACTTGACGCAACTCGCGCGTCAACTTTGGCAATTTGAACGGTTCGTAAATGCTGAATGCGGCACTTGAAAGAAACATCTTCTTAGGAAACAAATAATCCACGACTAGTCGGGCCGCTGGTCGCGCCGGCGCGACGAGAACTTTTCTGCGGACGATATTATGAAAGTGTCTATGTTACGCCATAACGTTGCGATACGTTGGGCCTCAACCATGCGGGCCCGACCTGCTTTAATAACTGCAGGGAAATATTTTGCCCTTTTACAAATGTCTCTGACACACTTTGCGTCCGTATAAGAATAAAATATCGCGTTATACATTTCTCTCTCGTAATCTCTGTTGTTCTCTCGAGTGCAAGGTCTATCCTTGTTTCTTCATTTCTTTACGAGAAAAGTTTGTCCAAGGTTAAAATGGCACTCTGTCGCCCGGGAACAACCGTTTTTCCTCTCATTTTACTTGTCTCACTCATTCACTGATGTATATACATGTTGCGCTGCTCGCAGGTGACGATTCTCATCAACAACGCCGGCATCGTCACGGGAATGAAATTCCTCGACACACCGGACAAGCTGATCATCAGGACGATGGACGTGAATGTCATGAGCCACTTTTGGGTAAGTGGAAAGTTATTCCTCCGCGCCGAGGCAAATTATTTACATCGTCGCCGACGTAACGTGAACGATATTCCGAGACCCCCTGTCGGATCTGTCGCGCCGTACCGTGAAAATCTTAACGCGAGCGAGAAGAAAGCTCAGACACGGGCGAGACGGGTGCGCGAAAAGAGGTCTCGCGCGCGTATTCTCAGCCTCTCGCTCGTAGATTTTGCAAGGAGAACGCCACGTGTTTCGAAATGACGCCTCGCGGCCGCGATATGCGAGCCACTGGAGACTCCTTTCGGCGCGGCGCGGCGCGTCCGCGTTCGCCGGGCGGTTCGCGGTCCCGCGAATCCGGGAACCTGAGCTGTCCAGGTTGCTGTCTCGCCGGCCTCTCGTCCGGTCTCATCCGGCAGAATCCGCCGGCGAGAGGCATTCCATTTCGCTCCTGCCGTTTGTTGCCGTCGGTCAGGTGCAAGAACCGGTCAGATAGGTCGACGGACAAGCGGCGTTGTAGTGGGCTCTAGGACGCTGTGTGTAGTCTCGCCTGCGTGTGTTGCGACACGCATGAGCTAGCGGCATGCTTGCTCAAACGCAAATAATTCCTTAACTCGAATTCCTATTTAATCGACGACCCGCTCCGCAGACTTTCGTCCGCCTCGAATCCCCTGCTAAAAGTGTATACAATTACGCCAATTTTATTTCTGCATATACTTTATATTTCTAGTATTACTCATTATTGACTTTTCATTTCTGCCAAACGAAATGGCTGTGTCGTAATAATTTGCCGGGTGACGTAGCATTGCTCCCAATCGTTTCTGCAATATTTTCCTCGTGTCTAGAAATCAAGTTTGCTTTGCAAAATGTAATTTATTGCCTCTGTCCTTGTCCAAAAATATATTTACTCAAAAGCGGATTAAAAATAATAAAACGATTTATTTATGACGATAGAAAATATTTAAAGATTGATAAAGGTGGAAACAATATTACGTTAAGAGAAAGCGATGAAGAATAATGTACAACATATACATGTATGTGCACGTACATGTATCTTTTCTAAATATTATTGTAAAATTAAATTGTAAAACGATATGTATCTTTTTTACGAAATTGTAGCTTATTATCGTTTTTCTTACAACAATAATAGTATATTGGAAAGTTATAGCGTGAAAAAGAGAGAATATATTTGCCAGAAGCATAAAAATAATAAAACAATGTTAATTTCAAAGAATATTAAAAAGTCGACAAAAACAAAAATAATATATTATTATAAATATTATATTGTAATTACATTATAAATATCGACAATATTCTAATAATATTATTTAAAAATTATAAAAACGGAAATAATAATGTATTAAGAGAAAGCGATGAGAAATAATTACAACATATGTATATATAAATGTACCGTATATCTTGTTATAATATTATTGTAAAATTAAGTTGCAAAAAGATAAATATATTTTCTATGATATTGTAGTTTAAAGTTTGTTTACAATAGTAAAAATATACTAAAAAGTTTTAGCATGAGAATAAAAATTTATATTTGTCCAAGATACACAATTATGTATAGCCGAGAATATCTACATATGTGTTAATGCATTACACATACCACAATTTTTTGATAAAATAACGCACAAAAGGTTGAATGAAGGTTAGAATGGAAATCGTAATCGCTCGAAGCGATGTTCTTGACACGTTTGTCAACCATACATTATCAAGATAACGATGATAATATCACTAACTTGTCAGCTTATCTTCGAAAAATGACGTAAGAGAACGATCATCGCTGTCGGCGTAAAGAATGATAATTTACATGAAATCAATGTAAGTACGGAAAGAAACATTGATTTTATAATTTTAAATAATTGATACTAATTTATATTTTTTATATCAATTTTAATAATTTAGTCATAATAGGATCTTGTTAAGAAATAAATAAAAAAGAAAAACACAAAAACTCGCGCATGATCAATTCTGGGATATTAGCGTCTTGTCTAATCTTTTAATCTGAAAAATATTGACACAATGTTTTCTTGCTCGTATTATATGTAAATCGCACTGTACCTTATACCTTGTTTCACTCGAATAAATGTGTCACGCTATTTGAAAGACTTTTTCAATATCAGGAAAATACATAAAATTAAGTTACGATAAAGTCGACAAGTTATTGCCTCTTTAAGATCTTGGTCTTCTTGAGGCTTTCAGGGTCGACAGGGTTGACAAATTAAAATAATTAATTATAATCTTCTCTCTTTTATTTTGTCAATTTATCTCGACATAAATAGGAACAATCTGTCAAACAATCGATTCACACCGATCTCGATTTCAAATTCTTTGAATCACGATTCTTTTGTACTTTCGAGAAACTAAGTTAAAGTCCGTACTCTTTATAATAATAAAATAAATGAAAACTGAATTAATAAAGATATATGTCGCAAAATCAGAATATAGAGTTAGTGCAGAGTTAGATAAAAAAGAAACACGTCTATGTATAAAAGTAAGTTGATATCACGAAAAAAATTCCACGTGATAACAACAATAAACCTCTTTTATCTTGATGTCGCGATCATTTCGATATTGCTGTTTATTTTTGAATGTATTTTTCCACTTCAACTTACAATTTTATTTATATTGAATATGTATTAAGTATTACGTAAATTTTTGCGAATTTATCTCTCTATTTAGCTGAACGTTGCTTAAAATAATGTGTAGAATCCAAAAACTTTGTTATATGTATAATATCGAATAATTAGTATGAATTTTATTCAGAATATAGAACATATAATATATATATAGGATGCTCAATTTGTCTTTTGCATAATTCATTTTGAATAATTTTTTTTTAGTATGTTATATAAAAAAAACCGATTTGCTTCCCGATTTTATAATATGACCTTCCTTGCATCTTAATTTATTACCATTAATTATAGTAACATCATTTTTTAATGGCACATTATATTTTTTATTAAATATCTTGTCTAGTTGTTTAATTCGTCAAAAGAGGGGAATTCAAGATGTCTTATAAAATTGTATGTCGGAAATAATAATATGAATGAATGAATAATGAAACTAATAATGAAATGAAATTAACAAGTCCTTCGTTACAATTCTTTCAGACTGTAAAGGCTTTTCTTCCAATGATGTTGGAAAACAACAAAGGGCACATCGTGAGCGTGGCCAGTTTGGCCGGCCAGTGCGGAGTTCCGAAATTAGTAGACTACTGTACATCCAAATTTGCGGCAATGGGATTCGACGAAGCTCTTCGAATGGAACTTGAGGTAACTACAACTTATTTCGGCAAGCTAGATATTAAATAAATCATTCTAAATATATTATCCTAATTACTATATTTATTTTTTACTTTATAAAAAGGTATTTTAAATATTATAAACAATAGAAATAGATAGATAAAAAAAATAACGTATACAATAACGTAAATTTTTAAATGCCAATAACATAAATGTTTTCAAAATTGAGTCATATGATTTTTTTATATTATTTAATTTCTTTAAATTATATTTTGCATGTATATTGGGTCATTGCAAAAGTTCGTGCCCGATTTCTCATTAAAACTCAAACAGCAATTTGGTATATAACATATATTTTTTAATCAATAATGTAATCGCCGCCGTTTTCTACAATCGTTTCCCAACGTTTTGGTAGCATACAGATGCCTTGATCATAAAACGATCTCGGTTTTGCATTGAAAAAAAGAAGAAAGGTGATTTTTGACGCTTTCCAAAGATGTGAATTTTTTCCCATTCAAACCATTTTGCAATGATCGAAACAAGTAATAGTCTGATGGAGCGATATCAGAAGAATACGGTGGGTGCAATATGACATCCCATTTCAGTTCCTTTAATTTTCGCAACGTCTGTTTTGAAGTGTGTGGTTTCGCATTATCGTGATGAAAGACTACTTCCTTACGATTGGCCAGAATTGGACGCTTCTCCTGGATTGCTGTCTTTAAATTGTCTAATTGTTGACAGTACTTATCAGAAATTAATCGTTTGGCCAACAGGGGGTAGCTCAAAATAAATTATCCCTTTGCAATCCCACCAAACAGAAAGCATTACTTTCTCAGGATGCAAATTGTTTTTTGCCACGGGTTCTGCACGCTCTTTTGCTTGTTTCCAAGTGCGTTTGTATTGTTTGTGTTGAGTATTGTTGTAAAGGATCCATTTTTCATCGCCAGTCACTAGGCAATCCAAAAATGGCTCTTTATTTAGTCGACCAAGCAAGAAGACAGCTGCAGAGACCCGATTCAATTCGATCAGCAAATGCGGCACCCACATATCGAGCTTTAAAATGTATCCAATCCTTTTTAAATGCCGAAATATGGTTGATTATCAATATTGAGTTTCTCAGCAACCTCTTCTGTTGAAATTCGTGATTTATTTTGCACTAAATTGCGAATAATGTCATCATCTACACTAGAAGGTCAATCAGAGCGTGGTTGGTCATCGAGGCAGAAATCACCACGTCTAAATTTTGCAAACCATTTCTTAACAGTTCGAATTGCTGATACACGGTCCTGATAGCAATTTTGAATGTTTTTTTACGGCAGTTCCAACTGTTACCTTTTCGAAACTCATAAAGCATAACATGTCGCAAATGTATCTTTTCTTCGCTTATTAAAAAAAATTTTTTTTTAACAAATTTAATCAATATACTTGAGTTTCTTTTGCTCAGAGGGCAATTGAGTATGTAACCTTTCAAATGATTTGCGATACATACACGTCACAATCAATGGCGACGCTACACAACTCTGCTAACAACATCTATTGGAATCGGGCACGAACTTTTGCAATGACCCAATAAAAAGATATTTAAGGTGGTTGTTCAGTTAAATGAAACACTGGATAATGAAATGGGACTTTGGGAGGTTGTTATGTAATGTAAAATTACATAACAACCTCCCAAAGTCCCATTTCATTATCCAGTGTTTCATTTAACTGAACAACCACCTTAAATATCT
>VBVQ01002652.1:13377-23625 GCA_011636635.1 Tetramorium simillimum
CGCTACACAACTCTGCTAACAACATCTATTGGAATCGGGCACGAACTTTTGCAATGACCCAATAAAAAGATATTTAAATAAAATTATGAAAGATCAATAATGTATAAAATATTTCTTATTTCATTTTAATGTATTGTGTTGTATATGGGTAATTATTATCTATATTATACACACACACTAAAATAAAATGTATCATATACGTTTTTGTACTTAACAAATTGATCAATTTATTTTTGCTCGATTCTGATCTAGTACGAAGGATACGATATCAAAACAACAGTCGTATGTCCTTATTTCATCCGCAGTACTGGTATGTTCGACGATGTACAATCAAGGTAGATATCTTACGACTAATACAATGAATATACCGAATTAATTGAGAGTTTTGAAAATTTTAGAAAATTATCTAGAAGCCTATATTATCTCAGAAATTAACACATTATCTTTCTAAATATATCTTATATAAATTTGTTTTTACGAAATATTGTAAAAGTGTATTTTTATCCTGCTCACACTTTTCTCTTTACATTAGAAACAATTTTATAGAATTCTTTAAACATTTGATCAAATGTTTGTACTTTGAATGTGCTGCAAGCTCATGAAAATTGTACTGGCAATTTAGATACGTTCCAACTCTAAGTCCAAACGCCGTAGCCGATAGAATAATACTGGCGATGAGGTGTAACGAGAAACATGCCATCATTCCGGGCTACTTCCAAGTTCTGCTTGCTCTAAAGTGGTAAGTGAAACATTACTTGATTATCATTTTACTCTTACGAACGAGAAGCTAAAAGTGTAATCGATGAAACGCAGGATATTCCCGTGGCCGTGTGTCGCGATGCTCCTCCGTGGGCTGGTCAGAGACGTCTCGCCGGGCCACGAAAATTCCACAACAAAGTTGTTCGCAGCCGCAGCTGCCGCCGAAGAGGAATGTACCGTACCGTCAAAGGATCAGAACAGCGCGGCCATCCATCAGCAATTGGCCAGACGTATATCCAGCTCCGAAAGAAAGCCATAAACTTTCCTCCCCGCGGCTTTAATATCTAGAATGTATCCTGTGTCTTCCCGTCGCGTCTCCGCCTCGCGACCAGCGGGGCCCGACTTGGCTTTTGGTTTTTGTCTTTTCGATTATTTATTCGACGGATAGGAAGTGTAGATTGCGAAATGTATACGGCATCGAACAGGAATATTATTTTCAATGAGTAAAATTGCACTTGCACAGAGTTTCTTTCCCTCTTTCTTCGTTCTTATCATAGTTTCTTTTCGCTGCACCTTCAGCGATCGATTGCCAGAAGAGAGGAAGAAGTTCCGTGCTTTTCAAGTTTACCAAAATTAAACAACATAAGAAGCTTCCACACGACAATTTCACAGTGATTATGGATTATTTTGAAATCGCGTCGGGGTCCATTTAAGAACATCTTGCGCAAAATTGAGAGATGGACTTTCTCGCTAAGCGCGTTACACTTATTTAAATTCAGAGACGCGGAAAACACAATGCATGTAATGGTACTTTCATACTGGTGGCTCGTAAGCCCACATTTTGCTACGTTGTTTATGGAAATTTAATTGAAATTTCATAACTGAAAATAATCTTACTGATATATAACGACAAAATGAAGAAACTTGAAATTATTTTTGCGGTCTTTGGCATCGCGTGAAAAATTTTACACTTTTACATGAAAAAATATGCCCTTACAGCAAAAAACTTACAGTTACGTTATAGCAACATTGCAGCAAGATTGCAATCTGGCAACAATATTGTTACAATGTAACTGCAAGTTTTGTGCTGGTTTTGTATGGGCGATATTTTATAATAAATAGGCATATATGGTGGAGAAATGTGATACTGAACCTGTAAATGATGTCAGTACTAGGTATAAGAGTAGCATTAGAGTATCTGTAATTTGACGCTACATAAAATTGCAGGAACATGTTACCGTTTAATGTTAATTGAACCAGCTTGATGAATTTACAGAATTGATAAAGATTTTCCTTCTTCTATGCGTTGCTTTGTATAATACATACTTTGTGTAAGAGGTATTCGCGTTATAAGAATAATGTATATTATTGTATACGCTAAAGAAATTTACTTATTGAACAACGTACAATGCAATTTGTGCGCGCGCGCACGCGCGCGCGCGGTTTAAGCTTCAGTTTTCCAAAGCGTAGTTTTAAGTAATAAATTATGTAATGTCGCTCATTGAACCGATTGACCACAAGGGTACCAGAGCGTGTAACATATGTAAAGTTTATGATAATAATATGCAAATCCCTGCAACAGAATTATCTGTGAGAAATGTTCTCATACAGAAAAAAAAAACCTTTCAGGTAAATTATTCATATCACGATATCAATATCAACGTATTCATATAACACTGAAATTGCAAAATATCATCTCTTACTCTCGATACTGACCAAGAAATATTTTTGAACAATGTAAAAATCAATATAAGTATATATATATATATATATATGTAAATTGCTTTTATAAACGGAGCATTGTAATATCCCTCCTTCTTTTGAGGAAACAACAATAAATTAATTTTTTTATTACACAATCCCTACTTTGTCTTAATAAAATCGCAATAAATTTTAATCAAAGAAATCCTGATTAATCCTGGAGTATCTAATTAAAATACACGCACCTAATTAAAATTACGATATGTTGCACAACCGTTTTGTACTTTGCCCCGCAAGAAGTAATAAATTTCACTTATCTTACTCGACCTTGAACGAACGATATATCAAATATATGCGGAAATCTGGCAAAATGTTTCGTCAAACATTCTCGCCTCTTTTGACAGCTCTGATCGTTTTTGCTTTCATCATGGTGTCTTCTCGCAGCGATCGGTCATATAGCGAGAAGCGGATTCAACGATTTATTTAGAAATCGCGTAATTCTTCAAGCGTAATGCGTTGTGCCGTATCTCGGGCGTAAACGTGATTAATAACACGAGAAGACTTTAAACTTTCACTGCTTCTGCTCCGCGACGCGCCGAAAGCTTTCCACTTCTCGCAGTTATCGCATAATAAAAGTGAGAGCGGAATTATTACTCGTGTGTATTTGACGTAATGAAAAATTTTCAATGCGCTCGATCCCCGAGAGGAGTTTCTGCATAAGAGATTGAGGGGAGAGGAGGGAAGAGAGAAGTTCCCGAAACATGAAGAGAAGTGCCTCGAGGAGCTCCAAGCCGAGTGAGAGTGAAGATTCAAACTTGGCGGTCGGCACCGCGAGATTCACCTTCAGAAATGGGGATAACTACGAGGGGAAGTATCGAGTAAACGTTGACAGACGCACCCTGGTCAAGCAAGGTTAACAGTTTGTATATTTAGCGATCGGGCGACTTATCAATGTTTCTTATCTGGAGCAGCGAGCGACGCGTCGATATTGGCACTGATCAATAGTGCGATTTTTAGACCGGGGAGTGTACATAACTGATAATTTTGACGTGTACGATGGGAAATGGCACAACGACCAATTTGGCGACGGTGAATTTCACATTCGGTGATTAATTATATAAGTCTGTTTTAATGTAACAGAAGACGATTCTTTTAACAATTTTATTTCTTATTAGGGAATCAAATTTCAAATATTTTCTTGAGTCAAGTGAAAGTAAATAATATTTTTAATTACCATGCATGTTGATTTTTATTTATTATATTAATATTTTATTTATTATTATTCATTTAATTATTATTTGAACACAAAATATGTAACCGATTTATTGTTATTCAATTCTATTATTTTAGTTGAATTAATGATATTTTGAGTAAGACTAGGTAGCGACCTAAGGAATTGTTAAGAATAACTCACAAATTGAACATAATTTGACGTTACAAATTTAATAGCTTAAAAGCATTGGTAATAACGTCTCTATCTTTTTACAAGCTATGATGATAATGCACGATACAAGGGAAACGTTGACGCGAGCGGGACGATGAATGGTACAGGAACATACATTTTTCCCGATAAGTCTTCCTTGACGGCGGTATGGTCCCGAAACAAACCCGTCTCGGACATTGTTTTCAGGGAACCGCTTGGATACGAGTGGATCACCACATCGATTTCAGACAGCGTTTGTATAAACACGAAATTGTATAAAGGAAAATATTTTTTGAATTTCTTAAATTTTGTTAAAGAAATTTAATCATTGGAATAATCCAGCCAAACTAAATTTAAATTAACAAATATGTTTAACTTTCAAAAAATACGCTTTAAATAACATATTTTTTAAAAGAAATAATGTTAGTCTGTTTGTGTAAATCTATGAGCTTAATGGTTATTTCAAGTAATAAGTTAACTGAAACAAATAACGCTTTTGTTTGAATCAGAGATATTAAAGTACTATTCTAAATAATAATTATTTTTCCATCAAATAACATAATGCAAATAATTTAATGCAATGGAACTATCAAGCTTTTATTCAATTAAATAATGTTCTTTTTATAAATAAAACTATATATCAAACACATATAGTAAATGTAAAAAAGAAACATTTATCTCCGTGTATAAATCGACGAAAGTATTACATTTTCCTTACATAAGTTCGTAGTTTTAAAAGCACATTTTATTTACATATAGCACGTGACGTTTACAACTGTTAATCAGTTTTGGAACGAACTACATGGAAAATCTTCAAAAGAAAACTGCCCTCCTTCCGTTCCACGTTGATGAAGTTAACGTAAATCACGATTGTAATCGCGCAATCATTATAAAACATTAATTAAAAATTAACTTATGGCACACTTTATTAAACATATTTACAATTTCTAAATGCGCTTGCTGTATTCGGAATAACAGCGAAATACACGTTTAACAATTACATCTACACATTTACTTCCACATATAATAGTTATTATTTTCAATCGTCATTATACATGGAAGGCACTCTGTGTCGAGTAGTGGCTGGCCGGAAAAGCGGATTCTCGTCCAAAGCGTAAACGGTCTTCCGTCGGTCCTCCTCGAATTTCGCGTATTCTTTGCGATCTCGCATCGTAACCCAGGATCTACGACGAGAGAATTTGTATTGCGCTTACAGATGTAATTAATATTCGAATTTTTCACGTCTTTTTATTTTAAACAGTGAATTTTTTTCTGAGAATGCGAAAACTTACTTCCATATTAATAAGCCTATAATTCCGAGCATCAATACAGCGCCGAAAATAATTCCCGGAACAACCGCTGCGTGCATCAGCGTGCGGCAAATCTATGAAACCGAAAAAATTAGAAGAAAAATAATTCATGAAGGAAATTTTATTTTACGATGAAATATTGTTACATACGAAGAAAAATGTTTCTTCGGATATAAATTCTTTAAAACTGAAGAAACAATTATTGAAATAATTGTCCAACCAAACTAATCTTTTTTAACTAACAATACAACTGTTTGACTTTAAAAGTCATGTATGCATTTACTTTAAATAGAATATTTTTGAAAGAAATAAAATTAGTCTACTTTTACAAGTTTATGAGCTAATGATTATTCCAAGTAATAAGTTAATTGAAACAAACAACGGTTTCTCTTTTGTATTTAAAGAACTATATAAAATAAAGTAATTTATTTTCTGTCAAACAATATTAATGCAACGAAATCATCAAATTTTTATTCAATTAATAAAAAATGTTTTTTTGTAATAAAACAAGTACGAGTCAAATAAAATAAATGTCAATATAGGTACTAAATGTAAAGAAACGTTTTTCTCCGTGTAATTTATATATTAACGGTAATTACAGATTTTTAGATTTATGTTCTATTATGTCTGCTTTGTACCTTGTCGGCGATTCTCAAAGTGACCGTTTTATCCGGTTGAAATTCATATATATAAGGTATGGTGCAGACGGTTCTGTCCTGCACCGTCCTGACGAAACAGTAGTGCTCGTCATCTGTGTAAAAAAATATACTTTTGAGTGTTTCCCATAAAACGTCTCGTAAAATGTCTCCTTAAATATTTGACGCCGACACGTAAAGGGAACAAGTAGGTTGCGTCGGGTGTAAATCGTGCGCGTACCTATATCCACCGTGTCCACTCGCTCGGTTCTGTAAAGAGTCGTATTGGTCTGACATAGTTCTTCCGCTTTCTCCGGATATTCGACCGTGACGTTCACGCAAGAGCTGTAAAGGATGCAAAGTCCACTGCCACCGGCGCTCGCGGAAGATTCGCAATACGTGCCTCGATAGTACAGGCCGTCGGCAGCTGTCTCGTTGCATCTACAAATACGCGATTTCTCGTAAAATCGTGTTATCTAATCCGTTGAACCGTTTCAATATTTGTATCTACCGTATCGTTCCACATATATTTGCTTTTTCTTACATCTATAAAAATTGTATGTGAGAAATTTTACAATTTCAGGGGAGAAATATTCCAGGCAATGCAAAACATTCTAGCAGTATTATTGGAATGTTACAATATTGTTGCAACATTGCTCGAATATTTTGCGTTGACTAGAATATGATGAATGTAAAGATTATTTATTTGTATTTCTTTTCAAGCGATAACAACATCGTTGATATTCTTTAATTAAAACCAATTAATCTTTTTATACATTGGATTCTCCCATTTTTGAATTATTTTATGCATAAAAATATTAAACTAAAGTTGCCGATAGAATTTACGGAGACATTTTGTATTTTATTGTAACATAGTTTAACATAAAATATGAAATATCTCTATAGAATATTTCTTTTTCAACGGTTTTCATAGTTTTATGCACCAAGTAATAAGATAAATCGATTGATGCAAAAATGTACGTGAAATGTTTAAGAAAAAGTATACAAATTACAACTAAAATCTCTGTAGACATATTAAAAACTCTCTATCCTATACGCAATAAATAATAGCACATAACGTTTATGTTTTAAAATATACCATTTGCAATTACATACGTTGCAAATTAGAAATCGTTCTTTCATTGCAATTGCATGCTTTCTTCACGTCAACTAATTTATATCATTATATTGTGCATAAAAATATTAAGATTATATTGCGAAAGTGAATATTTTGCGAGATATTTCACATTTTATATCAAAGTATGACAGAATGAAATGTAAAATATCTCATAAATGTAAGAATTTATAGATTGATGTTACCTTTCAATACTTTTATGATGATTCTTGCAGAATATCGAGAGTAATCGTCGATTTATGTCACAAAATTTTCATAATTTTTTATTTTTAAAAATGCAGATCGATCTTGATAGTATTACTTTAAAAATCAAGATTAAATTAAATTCATAATTTTACGTCTCCCTCAAAATCGAGCAATTTTTATTTGAAACATTTTTCTCAAAAATACTTCATTTTTGAGTTATTCGACTAGATTGATTGAAATGGATCACTCTATATACAAGAGCGACATTGTACGAACCGGCAGTGTCCGCAATCGCAATATCCGTGTGAGGCGCATACTTCCTTGCTGCCGGGAGCAATGCAAAGTTCGTCGCCGGACGGGCACTGACAGCCGCTGCCCTCCCATCCGTCCAAGCAGTTGCAAACACCACACTCGCAGATTCCACGACCGCCACATTCGATCCCATCAGTCTAGCAAATTTAACAATAATCTGATTTTTATGTAATTAATCATTTTTGCCAATGTAGCTTTCTGTCATTATATTTATTATTTTTTTTGTCATTTAACCCTTTGAGTCCCATGTCAAATTCATAAAATGGGTCCAAAGTGCCAAAAATGAAAATTTATTCGATTTTACTGAAAATTCGTATATGGAGGTTTTCAGGCGGCTGATTACGAATTTGCTATAAAAATTTAAAAGTTTCACGGCAAAGATTTGTCATCTTGTGGGACTCTGGGCAAAGTCCTAAATGGCAAAGATCTTTGCCATTGGGACTCAAAGGGTTAATAACGCTTTTAATAACGTGTCGTACTTTGTCGCAGGGGGTACATTCGCAGAAGCGCCCGTTGTATCCCTTGTCGCAGCTGCAAGTGCTGCAAATGCATTCGCCTCTGTTGGAGCAGACCTCCCCGCTGTTGATGCACTGCAGCTTGTTCTCTATCGAGAGGCTCTCGTCGCAGTCGCAGGTATCTCCTGTAAAAGATAATTTTATACGAAACGACATAAAATACCGCTGGAACGTGACGAAGCTACATTTCCGGATAAAAGGAAATGCGTGAAGAGGGAGGACGATGTTACGCGCTCTTACCGGACCAGCCGAAATCGCATTTGCATATACCGCACTCGTTGATCCCGTGCTCGCAGTGGGAACTCTCTGCGTTCTTGCAATCGCAGCCGCACAAGAGTTCAATCTCGATCTGCACCTCGGACGCCTCGGACGCTAACGCGTCGTCAATCACCACCGTTTGCCTCTGAAACGCGATGAATCACAAGATACTTTTTTTTATGTAACTGTATAAATATATAGAACAGTTTAACCCAGCCAACATGGAATATTCTGGTCACATCGCAGCAATGTCGTAACATTCCAATTATATTACTGGAATGTTGCCTGGGATTGATTCAACATTAAAGTAAAAAATTCAAATCACATTGGCAATTGTTCCATTTAACGCTCGCAATGCTCGCGAGCATCGTTGGTCCTTGTTTAATATTTGATGAACAAGAAGGATGAAATGATTCCACGAGCGTTGCGAGTGTTAAATGAAACTTATCCATAGAATATTTTATTTACCCATTAAGACCTATGTTTTTTATTAATTGTTTTTTTCAAAATCTAAAAATGTCATTTAATTCTACGGAAAAAATTATGCGTCGTTACAATAAATTCAGATCACAGATAGTCTAGTAATATTGCAGCGATATTGTAACTTTAGTAATATTGTAATATTGCTGGAATGTTGTTGAACTGTGTAGAGATATGGGAAGCAAAGATATTTTTATGTCGAATCGAATTGTGTCGAGATATAATTTTGAATTCCAGCAATATTACAATATTACTAAAGTTACAATATCGCTGCAATATTACTAGACTATCTGTGATCTGAATTTATTGTAATGACGCATAATTTTTTCCGTAGAATTAAATGACATTTTTAGATTTTGAAAAAAACAATAACATAATTATTATTAGATTGAATTTTAACATGTAAGAAAATATTTTGACATGGAACAATACTATAAATATACTGTTTTGTAAGATTAACAATATAATCGAGCGATCTAAATTTATAGTTTTCAAATAATTTACTTTCGAATCATAGAAATTCAAGTTCGAATCGAAATAAAATGCCACATCTTTATTTCTGTGCTGCCTGATTTTGGCGTTTTTCTTTCACCGAACTTTCGTTTCCCAAGTTTAAGTTGATTAAGTTTTATTTTTTCCTTTCAAGTTTTTTCCCCGTTACAAACAGAATTAAAGGGAACTCGATCTGGAAAGTTACTCGGCGTTATATAAACCCAAACAGCTCACCCAGAGACTCTCGTTTCTCGGGCAGTCGTCCGTTGATACGACGACTTTGAACTCGTATACCTGACCCTCCTGTATGCCGTCGCACTCGGACGTGCTCGACTCCACGCCGGTCTCGCTTCCACACCTGGACAGGTAGCTGAGACGCAACGGACCGGTCGCGTTGTCGCGCAACACCACTTTGCTCACGATCTCGTGGTAAGCGCTCTCGATGATCTCGAGGATGTTGGAGCTGTTACGCGCCAGAGTGGCGACCCTGGCTTGCTGCTCCAGCAGGTCGGCGATTAGCTCGTACTCGTGCCGGCGGTCCTCCGTCACGGCGAAGATCACGTTGACTTTGCGCTCGTGCAGCAATCGCGACACCTCCGCCAGAGAGGGGTAATCGTACCTCTTCGCCATGGAATACTGCCCACGCTCGTCGAGATGACATTGAAAGTCTTGACGTTCCACCACACCCCCTAGCTATAGGAGGGGAAATATTTAAATTTGTATCTTCTGACTATATTTGAAAATGTCTTTTTTTTCTTTCTCCTCCTTCTAATCTCTCACCTTTCCCTCGCCGGCGAAATGCAAGAATCCATCGGTCGCTACTAGCATCAGCTTCCGCGCTTGGTGGGCCCAATTGACTTGTTCGTCACAAACGATCGCTTGCACAATCCCGTCGAGACCACCTTCCAGATTGTCCACGTTGCCGGTTACTGAACTATAATTTACCTACAACTCGTGTATACATGTTATTCATAATGATGAGCGTTAGAATCTCTCTCTTTTTTTTTAAGTAAAATAGTTCTCAATACAAATTTTTCATATAACAAAAATATTGTTTTCTTTCTCTTGTTTCATATATATATATATATATATATATATACAC
>VBVQ01002653.1:0-23578 GCA_011636635.1 Tetramorium simillimum
CATATATATATAAGTAGAATGATTTAGAAACGAAATTAAATGTTATATTCGTATATCATTTACAGTGACGTAACTCATAGATAATTTACAGTGATATATTACAGAAATTACTACCTTATCATTGAATATATATTAATTTTTAGTTAAAAATAAACTGGTACATATAAAAATTTTAAACTAGTTTTGTTTCACCATGTTAAAACCAATTGAAAATTCCAACGTTGAATTAAAAAAGAACTGATCAAAGTGTCATAATTCTAGATCAGATAAAGTACTCATCGGTATATGATGTTAATGACATTCGTTGATATTATCAACATCGTTTATTTTAGTGTAACTAATTAGCATTATAACAGCGTGTACTTGACGTGATCTCGATAATTCGATTCACTAATTGAAACTTTCTCTATAAATAATTTATACATTTTTAACATTCAGCTTCAATCATGATTTTAATCACTACGAGCTATGAAGAAAACGTGTAATTAAATATGTATTGATGTTTATAATTGTTAAATTATATTCAATTTTATTTTATAACAATGAGTAAATTATACAAGTCATTATTAGAATATTGGAAATTTTATTGGAAATTTTTGTGGCGTTAAAATTTTTTTGGTATCCTGGCAGCCACCTGTTTCTGACGTTCGATCATTTTTTTCTTCGTATCCATTTGTAATTTTAGCGTGAGATATTCGGCTAAAAGCATCCCAAACAATAAGAGCGTCTTCCACGACAATGGAAAGGGGGATGTTAGGCGAGGATGAGATGTGCTTGCGTGTCACCCCGTCGGGTAAGCCCTAAGTGATGTCTAAAAATATTCTTTATTCAATCGCACAATGAGCGCACAATGCGGAATGGCATAATGCCTCCGAGCGGCACAATCTGGATCCTCGGGCTACTGAGCATTTGGGTTAGCGATTCATCGTGAATCGGAAAAACTCCCCGGAGTCTACGTGGGAACGGCACACGCTTTGAATTCTAACCGAATATTCCTGCGGGACTGCTGCCCCTTCGGCTGATCGCCGAAGATAAAGGATGATCGGATTTTACGTGGGCTAATCCTCGTAAAAGTAGTAGCTGTTTAAGCTTGATGATATGAAACACGTATTTTTTTTCCATTTATTGGCAATTGAGAGACATTTGCAAAATTAAAACAAAATATTAATTGCGATGTCATTTTTATTGTACTTTATTGTATTTTATTAATTGCACTGTACAATTTCAATCTAATTGACACCGAGTGCAACGAAAGGATAAATTATGAAAGAAGCTGAACATACGAATAATATATTCGTCATTACTACACACGGGTTTAATAATACATCATTATTATCTCTGCCACGAGATGATGTAAGACGTCCCATTTTGTTAGGCGTAAGACTATCTATATATCATTCAATAATGACTTGAATTGCATTGACGTCCGCGCTGTGACGTATAACTTATATTGAGGATTGCGTCATGCGTAACAAGTGCTTTATAACGAGTTTCCACCTGTATACACGGGGACAATAACTATATGTTCTTTCATGTCGCAATTCTTAATGATTGCTTCTAAGATCTTGCTTTGCAGCACGCTTATAAAGATACGGCACACATAGACAAATCGGGACTTGTATGTTTTAATTAGTTTGGACGAGCATTTGTTCGCGCAGAACGCGGTCTTACGTTTCTTGATTGATTGTGGAATAAAGCACGCTTCACGACGATGCGAATACACTGATTGATCGATCGATGATGAGGTCTTCTTGCGGGGGAAAAAAAAGTACATTTCATTCTTTTCAATTGATGCATTCTTTGGCATTTTGTACTTGTAACTAATGCCAATGTTTAAGACGTTATTGACTAGCAGGATTATTCCTACTACATGCCGCGCGGAACTTGTAAGGCGATTAGAAGTACCTATAAATAATGTAACACTGGTATGTACCGTCCATAGCAGGCACGAACGGTAGCGTGCGATCAGGTGGTTTCTGATCGGGAGATTGAATGGAGAGCGAGCATGAATGAGCTATGTGGACCGGCCGAGGGATGACGGTGCTGCTTTAAATATCGACGGCAGCCACCGGTGTGCTGACTGCTTGACAGTGACAACGGTGACTACGCTAAAAGTCATCGTTATCGTATGCGAAGCGTACCGTCTGCGTTTAGTAGCGTTAATGATGGGAGATATGGAGAGAAAAAGAAAGGGAGGAGAAAAAGTTTTTACAGGCAAAGTTACAGCACTTAGTGCCAATTATCGAGTTGCACTTAAAATGATTAACGCAGTAGTTAAAAGAGATGATACTTTTCAAATGTCGCACGGTGTCGATTTCCAATTAGCGATCATAAAATATAGCTTTGCTGAGCTGTAATTGCCTCTGGAATAAATTACGAGTAATGTAGAAAGCACGGTCGTTTAAATAGTGTACCCGTACCGATGCGCGCAACGTCGACATTATCGCCATTATTTACATTAAGTGCATATACAATCCGAGAAATGCGTAATGTATTCACGGGAACATTCGACCGATTCTGCATTCAGGATCGACATTATCAACAGAATGAGAATTGCAAATTCCGCGAGACGTTCGCACGACGCGATTTGATGCAGCGGAAGTGCAAATAATCAAATGCACGGCAGCTGTAACCAGTAAAATGCCATTCTGTCGTTCATCGTTTCGAGTCCTTCGTCGTGGATACGCGTCTAAACTACTGACGTTACCAATTTGTCACTGCGCGTTCAAACAGAACCGTTTGCATAAGTCACCAATCTTTTGAATCATTAATCAATGTGTCCCTAATCTAATTATTTCAAGAGTAACGACAACAAAAATCGTTTATATCTTTCGTGTCCAAAAATCTAATTTTATATATCTACAGAATTCACGTAATCATATCTAGCGTGTAAGTCAACTAGTTTTGGGAAAGTTATCTTCAATCTCAGATTTCGTTTAGCTGCCACACAGATATAATCGTATAATCGGATCTTTATTATTGATTTAGAAAATCCCATTTATTATTATTGATTAATTATTAAGACGGATAATTATTCATTGCAATTGCAATATAATTTCACTTTACGCACATTTTGTTGATGTTGTATCGTTCGGAAAGCGGCGTTCCTGGAAAAATGATAAATGACAAACAAATGATAGTTGACAAATGTTGCGCCGATCGACGATAGACCTCCGTAAGACAGATGTAGTGCGACTTCCGTGGCGTCGCTCGGGACTGCGAGATACTCGGCTACGATGCTGGCGCCGGAAGCATAAGCAACCGGGCGTGTCAGCGCTGACCAGCGCAACGCTACTTCTTTCGCCGCTGCGCTGCACCTGCAGTCTGCAATGCATTGTGCTCGCGCTACTGCATCCGCTCCACCCACGCGCGGTCACTGGTACCGGAACCAGTCCCTAGGGTCTCCAGGAGCATCGGAAACCGTGCGCGCTTCAGTTCGGACCTCGATAGCATAGAAACAAATTTATTATCGTATCATGACAACCTACGATTAAACTGTCTTAATTATCCGTCGCAGAATGTCGATGCTTTATCTATCGCTAAGTCAGAATCACTTTATGCGACCTTGTGTCAATTTATCTCTAAAGGAATGCGAAGAAAAAGAGAAAGAGAATGGTGTGTAGACAAGAGACAATTGCAAAACTTACTGAATGCTTAATCTTTAGATTTATCGCTAAAATGACAGATCGCATAGACTAGATGTAATCGATATCTGTAATTACTCTTTCTATAGAATAAGCGTATCAGATAAAAGGTTCCTTTTACAATTCGTTCGTAAGGTAGAAGTGTCTAAGTAGAAGGAAGACGAGACACAAGATGGGATGTCGATACCTACAACGTCAGAGGGGTAGCTAGTGAGTTAGGAGAAAAGGGTGGTGGAAGGGTAGGTAAGAGTGAGAGAGAGAGAGAAAGGGAGAGAGAAAGGAGTCACCGGAGAAGGGAGGCGAAGACAGGGTTGCAAGAGGTACGGATCGAAGTACGTCGGACAGCAAGGAGGCGCCGGCACTGCGCGCCACACCCCAATGCAGTAACTCCATTGATTATTGTTGCTGGTGCAGTTTCCTCCCCGCCTTGACGTACGACAAGCGTGCCCCGATTCCGGCTGCTCGCCGCCCCAGCCATCTACCCGGCAGAATCGATCAACCTCAGCAAGATTTTAGCTTGAAAAATCGTTGTTGTTCCATTTCGTTCCAGATAGTACCATTGTTTTATTTTTATATTAACACGAAAAGAATATAGAGAGACACGAAAGAGATAGTAATAATATGAAAGTAACAAACGCACTTTTAATAGACATGAATTAACGCTCGATTTGCAAGGCGTAACAAGTAGGGAAATTTTATAAAACCAGTCGGTCAATAATGATAATTTTATGATGGAGTGCTTTCAGCCTGTCTCCACTATCACATACCGTTAAAATCAAACGACGATAACGGTATTAAAAAGTGTAAAATGCTGTACGACATTCCGCCATACGAAATATTAATGCTAATTACAGAAAAAAAAAGGTCAAACCGGTACAAGATTACGCATGGCGTTTTCGTGTTAAAATAGGGAGGCGAAGATTGCACGACGTAGCTCGAAGCGTGTCAAGCTGCGCTTCTATTCCTGTCGAGTTAATTCCGATAATTAGAAAGCGTATCACCTACTCGTTGCACGCTCCGCCGACTTCGAGTGTTTCACTTCATTCGCCCCATTCACTAAACTCGCGTTATCCACTCACAGGAGTCGCATACCTCACTCACGTTACTCCCTAAACCTTTCCTCTTTCATTTTCTCCTCTTCCCTCCTCTACTCTCTTTTCCACCTTCGTCATGGCTACTGCTACATGCCATCAGTCATTCACATCACATGGCACCTGCTCTCCACGGCGCACCTATCCAACCTGCGTAACTACAAGTGCAACGTTATACTCTAAGTGTCGCTATAACGCCCGAATACGTTCACCAGAGTGTCATGTCAAGAAAATGCACTACCCGAAGCTTGAAAATTGAAGGATAATCCCGCTAGGGAAGTCTCGAGGGAATCGTCACCCTTAAGCCCCCCGAGAACGGCTGTTCGTTTTCTGCTATCTAATCGCCTCTCCATAGAATTACGTGGCTCACCTTGTAAAGACTTGCGCTAAGAATTACGAGAGAATTTGAAATTGTATCAGAGGATAAAATTTCACGAAAATCCATATTGTAAAGAAGATATTTAAAAACATCAAGAACGAGGATCAACAATTGTTAATTTAATTCTCTAACTAATCAGTTAGAGAATTAAATATTAATTAAATTGAATTATCATTAAATAAAAAATATTTCCATATGCTTTTATAGTATCGTAAAATTAGTTTTAACAAAACTTTTTATTATAAAATCGGTATACGTAAGAAGAAGTAAAACTCGTATTCTTGCAGCTAAATAACGCGTACAGCGCGGTTTATTCGACGCGTATCCGGAGCATCGTGTCGTTGCGTGGTACAAACGAGAACGACGAATGCCGATTCTTCTCTCCGGAGAAGGCGCCGCTCGGAGTTCCGGGAATTCCAGGATCGTCACTCGAACCATTGTAGCAAGGCAGACGAGCGCACGAGCGGCAATTACGGTCAGACCGCGATATTATCGGGCGGAGGCGTGCACGTACGTTTGTACTTGCACACTTGCACACTTGTACACGCGTACCGGACTGTCATTATATCGGTGGGTAACGGCGGCTAGATCAGGTGTCGGGGTACGCGACGCTAAGGCCGGAAGGGTCGCGACTTGGAGCGTCAGGAGAAAACGCGTAAGGGATGTATGTGGAGAGAAGTGTAGGCGAGATGAACGGGGAGGGATACGACGGAACGCATGAGAGAAACGGACGAGAGCGGAGAAGGGGGAAGTAGTTCGAGAGAAAGAGAGAGGCCCCTTGAAAATTACAAGCTATACGTTGTTCCAAACCGACCATCTAAGATAATACCTGCTCACCCTGCAGCTATAATGAATATGTAAGACAGATTGTAGGCTAAGAGGGAGCCTCCGCTGCTACCGCAGCGCGATACGGTTGTCCATGCGCAGATTATATTCCGAACCGATTACGCACGGCCGCCCCGATAATTTATTATTTGCCGCGAGTAAAAATCAGCCGTGGAAACGACCTGCGGTGCGCGCGCGTTGATTTGCTTACATGAAGGGCGTATACATGGAAGTACGCGTACGTGAACGTGCGTACATCCGAGCGAGTGATCTGTATAAGCGCGTTGCGCCATGCCTGGGTACGAGATCGCGGTAGCTCCGGCATGCCAACCGCGATTAGATAATACCGAATTGGAACGCACCACCGCTACTGATACTTACAGCCGATTCGCGAGCGGGCGAGGAGACTGATACCGAGAGACGAGAGCCGAGCCATCGCCGAGCCATCGGGCCGGGCTATGGTGCTGGAGTATAAACGCGAGATCGATGAATGAAGCGCACACCACCGGTGTCCGGTAGCGCCGGAATGCTGAGCGAGATCTCGAATTATCGTTATTGCTATCGTACGTTAATTATTGTGCACGCTCCGGCCGTGCCCCGTGGGGAACCGGTATTTCATGATCATCAAGAATAAATAACGCGCCGTATAATGATCTGCCGTCGGAAACGCATTTGTTTTTCTACGGTTAGGGGGTTTGCGTAACTTATCACCCCGTGGCTCGATGTTATCTCGGCGTTGAAACTTAGTTCGGGTGGAGAAGGCGCAGGGAAGAGGGGGTTGGTTAAAGAAATTACCGACCGTTTTTAATTGCTGCGAAAATACCGTCTACTCGTGAACGCGCGGCATCGTGAAAATCTTCATTTACTCGACCGCGTTGCTCAAATTTTATATATCAACGACGATCGCACTTACTCGCCCGGACGTGTCTCCGTACTAACGAACGTGTATAGAGGAAAACTGTTTCCTCTTTTCCACCATCGGATATTTCTTATGACATTTTCAAGGTGTATTTCATGTACGTGTGCGATTAACGCGTGGATTGTCGGTACATATAATCTCGTTAACAGATTTTTTACTGACAAATAATTATTCAGAGTATATTTTTTTGGCATAAGTCATATTTTTACTCTTTATTTTAGTATCATAGCGTTTCGCGTTCGATTGATCGGGACGATCGCATTCGCGTTATCCAATAACATAAGCATGCAACAAAAAGAACGATAGATCCGCTCACACGAGAGACAAGCAAATGGAAATCTTTTTTTAGTCATATTCGTGGAGTCGGATGTCGTTCTCTCAAATGACAAGAGAAGAGAGAGAGAGAGAGAGAGAGAGGCGGCGAGATTCAAGGGATGGCAGGTGACAAAGTCGGGTGTTTAGGCATCTTTCCAGGCTAAAATTGGGACCCGAGCGGCTGACAGGTGGGGCCGGGCGGCCAGCGAGACGGGTGGGGAAGGTTTAAAGGAGCCAGGGTAGCAAAGGAGAGAGGATGCCCGGCGATACAAAGGGGCGGGAGAGAGAGAGGGGCCGATAAGAAGAATGAAGAGACGACTCGCTTGGTGGAAGGAATGCCGTCGGACGAGCGCCGGAGGGCAGCCGCGCGCGGCTCCTCTCTCGCATCCAGAAGGCCCTCCCGCCCCGCCGTCTTTGCCCTCACGGCATAAGAGAGAATACCCTGTCTCCCTTCCCGGCCGACTCTGCCTCAGTCGCTCCCTCTCCCTCCCCCTTGCTCATCGAGCCCGCTCGTCTCACCGTCGCGTCGTCGTCGTCGTCGTCGTCGTCGGTCGATCGCTCTCCGTCCGTTGCTCGCCACGTACGGGCGCATGAGTGAGTCGACGCGATTGTGGTGGTTTCTGATACCTCCTGGGGCCTCACTTGTCACACACGCAGCGCGCGGCTCACCCGTGCCCCCCGATCCTCTTGTTGTGCCTCTCATCCGAGTCTATCCTTGCGTCAGGCCCATGCTACCTCTACCACCGATTGGGATTTCCTTCCCCCCCCTCCCCCTTTCCGTCTCTTTCTCTTTCTCCTTCTCCTACCTCCATCCCGCAACGCTACACGGCACGCCAGCGGCGATACCCGTGGGCCGACACAGGTGATGCACGGGCCTTCTTACATCTTCGATCCACTCTTCGGGCTCTTCTTTCCCACCGGCTCGAACGTACGATGCCTCTCCTGTCCCCGCCGGCTCTTACGTCTCCTACCGCCCTCCGCGCCCTCGCTCTTTCTCCTCGCGTTGTCGCGCGTTGGAAAGATCACGATTGTCCCCGTCCCTCTTTCGCGCTCGCGCGCGCTCTCAGTTTCTCCTCCCTTCTCCCCTTTCTTCATCTCAACCATGTGCAACACGCCGTGGCTTCGAGCTAACATCCTCGGCGCACATCAGTAACGCCTGTTATTGTCCGCCTTCTTACAGGTATGTACGCGAACGACATGCTGGGGGCTTCGCAGCGTGACGGCCCGTGTGCACGTGTTTACTCGGGCGCTACGCGTGACCCGGGGTCGTGTCGGAAGCCTCCTCCGCCCGACGGCCACGTCGAAATCGGCTCTTTCCGCGGACGGCATTGAGGCTCGCATGATGCCACGCCGCGCCGGCATGCGCGCGCGCAAGCGTCGTTTATGCCGCCAGTTAATCGTGAGCTTGCCAGAAACGGGGAAGTGAAATTAGAATTACACTCGACATCGATTTCTTCTTTCCGAAAATTCCAACTTTAATTTATGCGACATATATAACATATAGTCGATATTTCTTTCGCGCTTTTTTTTCTCACGTTCCTTTTATATTAACATCAAACGTAACGCTTTAGCGAAAGGCTACATCGTATATAGAGCATTATCATTAAACGTTATGACATATTCATACTTTCATTTCGCCAGAAGATAGAAGAAGCATTGCGTAAAATGTATCGGCACAAATGTCAGTTTATTTACTAGGATCTAATCTTACATGTGAAACACAAGATTAATTTCATGATTTAATTAATACCAAATTCGACGTACAAAGATCATGACTTTTCATGATTGCATCTCGCGTTTGCAATCACAAAATTAAAATGTACGAGATTAGTTTAATGCTTTCTCAATCTTAGAAGAATAAAAAAGAATATAATGAAATGATGAAAGGCAATTGGTTAAAGGAAATTATTATTAAGAGATAATGCAACTTGAAGTAAGTAATTGTAAGTAACAATTTATTTAAAGAGATTAGCGAAAGTTAAAGCATTGCCAGAGAGACAGGATAACAGTCGTTGCATCGTCGCTCCGACGAATTGATGATTAGCGAATTACGAATTGCTCTCGGAGCGAGAGCTTTGTGAGCGTGTAAAATGTCCATGTCGCGCGCAGCGGCAACTAATAATTATCCGCGATTGCAGGAGAGGACGCCGGAGAGAGTTTTAGAAAGTAACGCGTAAATTCCGTGAATGTGCATATGCAAAACGCATCCAAATAAACGTTTGCTCGTTTTGCAAATCTCCTATAAATCGTGCAGCGAAGATGCGCCGATGCGACATCGAAGGGGTCGACGCAGATTTATGCAGTCGTAAAGCAATCGACGGTATCGCATGGCAGTATCATATGATGATTTAGATAGTAACATGGGTAAACCAGCATTAACCAGCTCCCGCGCAATATATCGCTTCAGATGCGCGAACAAGCAATATATATATATTTTTTTTTGTGTACATCAACGCTATATATATACATATACATATGTATATATATATGTACATATATATATATATGTATATATACATCGTAATCGTTTTTCTCTAGTTGGATTGGTTATTTGCGCTTGAAAATTACAACTTCGGTAGCGCAATTGCGGTAATGCGATAACACCTGCCGGTACACTTCGTGTACGTACTGGTCGGCCCGATCTGGGATGCATTTTACTCACCTGTACACGGACTTGGCATGAATTTTCATCCCGGTAGAAGCAGTATGTGTGTCAGGAGATATAGCGGCCCGGTGGTATTGGGCTATCGGTATTTTCTCCGTTGTCGTACAACGGGATTATTTTCTGACGGGGAAATATTGTGCGACGTGAGACACGGAGAACCGATAGCCGATCTTATTCCGTTGCAGCGGCGAAGTACGTGAGCTTGACAAACGTCTCTGTCACTGGTGTTTTGTCATTCTAGTAGCATTTCACATTTTCCATTTGAATAAGAAATGCTGTTCAAATTCAATTGTAATAAAAATTATTTAGATGTAAATCGTTTCACGCACAATTGACATTTTGTACAAATTAAAAGAGAGAGAAATTTAAATGTTTATACGGTAGATAATAATTATTCATGTTATTTAATAGAATAAAATTATATAATTGGTAGATCACTGTGGGGAATAATTGTGGAATTTTAGAATAACCACTTTTAAAAGAAAAATTGTCTGTCAAAAATAGAACGGCGGTTCTATAAAAAGACCTTGTTGCGTCAACTGTGGATGGAGTTAGAGATGCTATGGATGGCAGCGATTGTGTAAAACTTCTCATTCGTAATGCAGTACATTATCGGCAGAGACTTATACAAGTAGCTTCTGTCGTGGCTCTTTCATAGCGGTCGAAAATTAATTGGTCTTCTTTTGACCCATACATATCTGTGCGGCTATTGCACTACAAAATCTTTATGATCTTATATTTATTAGCGTCGTGAAAACGCAGCGTATTGATAATTAAAGCTACGCGTGCAAAAGTTGGATATGATAAAAAGTTGACGGCAAATCTGGCGCGAGCTGCTCTTTTGCTATCTCATTATGGAACGTCATTCTGTGGCTTTTTACTGCAACATATTCTAACTAGCAAATAAATATCTTACTTACAATAAGACTACTATAATATTTTAGGCAGAAAATGTGAAAGGAAAAGCAACGAGATAAAAGCCACGTTAAAAAATTAAAATTATCGTTAAGAGAGGACGAGATACATCTTTTCAGGATCATTATCGTTCTTTTATCATTTGATAAAAGCAGAGTGCGCATTCCAGTAGTGCATGCTCTCGAAATTTACTCGTTCCCGCGGATATCATTCCGCAAAACTACTTACTACAATACCTACAACCGGCGGCGGCGAGCAGACGTCAGTTGCGTGAAGAGCGCTTCCGGAAACGTACAGCGCGGACGCAAACGTGAGAGGAAAGACGCTTCTCCGCTCAGATTCCGCGGCATCATCGGGGATGATGTCTCCATTCTCAACCGGCGGCGGCACAGAGCGTCGTAACGAGGAGCCTCGCTTTCTCGCTCACTCGCACGCTCTAACCGTGCGTGTATTCCGAGGCAAGGCGTGGACTAGCGAGAGACATTGGATCGCGCGGGACAGATAACCTGGTCCTGACGGGCAGGTGGACGACCTTGATCCAGGACCCTGGTCCCGCGCATCTCATTGACACCGATAAACCGATCATTCTTTTTCGAACTTGTCGCACGCTCTGCGTTTATGGTTTACGAGCTATATAGTTTACGAGCGGACTTATCGGCTAAGACATTTCAACTTGAGTTTTCTATGATAAAGAATTATTAATATTTTTCTCACGTCATAGTTGTGAGTGTAATTATTTAAATTTATTACAATTTATAATATAATATATAATATAGAGTTCGATCTTTATTATTACTTTCTACTTTTAAAATCTAATTCCATTTTTCTCTATTCCATTTCATTTTACTTCTTTTTTAATTTTTCGATGATTTTATCTTTTCATGTTTCACGATTAGTTGTATCATTTACTACGTTATTCTGGAAAAAAACGCATATTGGCATTAAAATAATTCGACATTATCGTAACGTTGGAATGATGTTAATTGGTTGCGCTTCGCTAGCAATGCGCATTAGAGCCGCGAACATTTCCGGTTTTACGGAGTGCAAAAAGGCGCCAAGGAGACTAATGTTGATCCAAATCGCGCATAGCTGAAGGTATCTCGCTATAAAAAAAAAACCTATTGTATGATGCGCATAAAATGCCGCTTACAGTTGCTTGCTGGAGAGAATTGACGACGGTCGAAAAAGGACCGGCCCCATCCCCGGGCGTATCTTCGGCGAAATTCACCGGGGATCACGGGGATCGTTTTCCATCGCGGCAGCTGCCTGTGAGGCGTTGCATTTCGGGATCTCAATTAACGATAATTGCCAGCTACCGTGGCGTAGCCACGTAAAATCGGTACCAGCGGCGTGATCCACTCATTTCGGATCTTTCGACGCGACTCGATTGACGTGCACGCAAATACGACTCCGACTTTGCTCCACGTGTGCAAACAAAGTCACCAGCTGCTACTATTGCCGCTCGTTCGGCCCGCACACGCATCGCGATCCTTTTCGGCTGACCGTGAGTCGCGCGACGTATTTTGAGTATATATATAATTGTGACTTCATATCTTATAAGTAGAAGTCGCTTGTGCTGATGGGGTACCTTCGTGACAAAGCACACAAAGAATAAATCGGGCTCTGGTTTGTCCAATTTTATAAATGTCCATTGAGGTAAATGACCGAAATTTGGAATGTCACTGAAGCATGTGTCAAGTTAATCGAAGACATTTGTTTAACGGATTTCACCGAAAGGATTACATCTATATTTTCAATTCAAGAATTTTCAACTCAAGAAAACATCGTTATGTTTTCACTAATACTATAGTACTATTGTAGTAAACTATAAATATAATATTTTAATATGCAAATTTTCTATTTCATCAAAATTACTAATTAATAAATAGTGTTAGAATCTTTCAACATTAGTTATAATACATTGCCCATTTATTATCTGCTATCAAAAGTCGACATCAATCAATTAGTATGTACGTCGAATTTAGAATTAATGTCTTTCACAGTTCTTAATCTTGAATTAGAGAAAAATGGAAAGTATGTTAACTACATCTGAAACGTTGTTGATGAAATCAGTTCTAAATACATTTCAACAGTCCGACCGGCCGAAGAACGGCCGTCGCCAGTCGAACAAACAACGCACATTATACCGGAGGGAATAACGAGGTAACGCATGCGACCGCGAGCAGGCGTCCAACGCGCTAGCTCGCCGTACACAGCGTATGTACCTATACGATGCAGCAATCTAGCCGCGTTGATTAGAGTCGTATGTAGAATCGAGAACCGGATTCCAAGAACCTGTTTCCATGTTCACGTAAGATCCCCGGAGTAATCGACTGACGGATCGGCGACCGTTCGAGTCAGCGACCCCGACCGACCGACCGACCGGCCGGCCGGCCGGCCGGCCAGCCGATGCGAAACGCGGCGCTCACTCCGCGCGAAGATCCTCTCCGCAGCATCCGAGCTGTTGACGGCGCGCTCTCTGTATCTGTTTTCTCCTCACGCTGTACCGTTTCCGCTTTAATCGACTCGCCGCGATGTGCTCTGACGATAGGTGCTTGTAATCGAGAATATCGACCGATATTCGAAACAAATTCCTTTATTTATTTTTCATCCAATTCGTTTGGTTAAGAATTATTATATTTCTAAAATAAAGAAATTTTTGTAATATTTTTTTCGACGGAAAAGAAATATTTTTATTTTAATATACATTTGAAGATAGATATTTGCATGGATTATTGAGACATCAGCGATACATTAATTTTATTTATTTTTATTTTACATATGATTATAAGTTTAACTTGTATAAGTAGAAAAGGAATGATTTGCACTTAAACTTGTTTTTCATCAATATAATTAAATCTATGTAAATTACAACTTTTGACTTGGTACCTATAAACTTCTATATAATTGATATTACACTCAGAATTTTAATGTTTTTTCTACTATCGCATGTTGCATTCTAATATCGCATAGATCTGTGTAAAAAATTTTATAATTTTTTTCTTTAAGAATGGGATATAAGAATACACGCTTTTTTCTCAACTTTGTTTATCAAATCAAGTCCGGTCTAATTATCACAGAGAAAGTCTCTCCGCCTAATTTTGCTGAAATAGATCTTGTTGGCGTACTTCACTATCATTACAGCCTTCATCCTGTCCCGAACGTCCTTCTAAGGTAGATTTCATTCGTCCTGTCATGCGGCAAGATTCCATTTCCAAGCATACACGTGCGCGTGTGTAGTAGTGCACGTGTACTCGTTCTTAAATGGATAGCATCGCTGTTAAACGCTGTACCAACTAATAGATTTTCATTATTTTGAGCCACATCCGTAATTACCGACTCGTTCGAGCGCCTATCTGTTTGTGAAGTACGTGCAAATATGTGGTAACATGGCATTACGCCGCCGCGGGCTGGTTTCTGAAAAAGGGATAGTCGCCTTCTGGCATGCACAGCCTTCTCTATTAATAAGCCTTCGTTACTCGTGCACCCGTTTGTGTCGCGGAAACGCAAATTAACGCTCGTTTCTGCCATGATTTTTGCACATTTCTTCCGTGATACACACGTCTTTTCAACGATGCGTTCTTTGCGCCAACCAGAATACGATAAAGTAACTCGTGCGATAGTTACAGGAAATGTAATCTTTCTCATTGAAATGTATATTATATTGCTAATGATTTTTAATCTGACATTCGAATAATTTATGAACATGAATAATTCACCTTTCGCTAAGAATGTCAAATGAACTTTCCCCTTACGACTAAAATAATTATTTTCACTGATTTCTACAATCAAATTAGCATTACGTAAAAGTTTTTAAGAAATCTTTTCATAAATATGAGGTCTCGTTTTGTTTTACTAACAACAAAGTTGGGGAAGAAACACACAGTGGAGAGAGAGGAAGAATTAACCGCGTTTAACAAATCGCGTGCAAATGATGGCGCGGAATCGATCGGTAGGTCAGGACCGTTTGGGGCGATCTCGGTCGTTGACTATCGTCAGGTACATTTTAACCGCCTGCCGACGCCACGGGGCGATCTCCCTGTTATTATCTCGATGCGAGATCGGCTTCTGGATCGACGTGCCTTTGGCTTTGGAAGCGGCGCTGGACGCGTGATACTGCCGCGCCGATATCTGGTCCCGGAAAAAAATATATTCCGGCTTATAAGCTCACGCGGGAACCTATTAATAGAGCCACTTGAGATACGCTTATTTACTCTCGGGGAATACACTTACTAGAGCCTGCGCGACTGCATCTATTAGCGCTTAACGCGTTTGCGATTCTAACGTCCGACGCGGATTATCATCAGGGGAATAAGCGGCTTACGGCGGTCGGGGGTGTTAATTAATTTTCTGGAAAAATCGTGTAAACACTTAGAGCCGCGATCTCGTGAAAATCTCTGCCGATGCCGGATATGAAAATACTCCGTGCGCGCGCACGCGCGCGCGCGAGATCCCGCTCACATGCTGGTCTCGCGTGGCTTGAGACGAATCGATGCGGCTTAAACACATTTCGTCGTCCCCGGCGGCCGGCGCGGACGGACGCTCGTCAAAATCATCCGCTCGTGTAAATAAGCACGAACGTCGCGGCAGCGATTTCGCGCGCGACGCGCTATCCCGTCGAACGGAGCAAGTTTCAATGCTATAAAAATCTCACACTAATAGTGCATCTCTCACGTTGATTGGTCTTTCGTGTTGCCTCACTGATGGACGTAGCGTTGGAAAACAGCGCAACAGCGAGGACGGAGCACACCACGAAGGGGCGAATTTCACGAATGAGAATAATTGCCGGCCTTTATTACGAGCCGCTTCCTCCGAATTCGGTGTAACAGCGAGCTCCGCATTATGATGACGCCGTCTTGCCTCCGTGAATAGCGCAATATTTCCCTCTCTCTTTCTTTCTATCTCTCCTTTCCGACAGCGAGGAAGCGAGCGTTAAGCTCCTTTTCTCCAGCAAGCCGAAGAAAAAAAAGGGCACCTTCGCTCGGAATCGTCGGAAGCTAAGAACCGACGGACCTCAGTCTCCCGTACTTATCTTCCCCTCGCAATCGGTGCAATATATTCAGGGCGCAAACCGTCGTTGTCGTTGGCTGAATGGACGTTTTCACTTAAAGTCGCGCTCACTCGCCGGACAAAGGGATCATTATCGGGGGTAAAGAAAGGCACCATGGCGCAACGGACACTTAAATACGCGGAATTCACGCCCCGATCACGTGAATACGGAAATGCGACAGACAGGACGAGGATGGATTCACATGCGAATCCGTTTCTGCCTCCAATTAAAGTAACCCAATTTCGGTATCCGTCCAGGCGGTCTTGGAGCAATAAAATAAATCAAACGCCTTTTTCTCCTTTGCGTGCCGAGTATGTAATTTAATTATAATGTTAATATGAATGAGGATAATTGGAATACGGGCCCGTCGATTCCTTAAATCGCGCGTAAAAATATTCCCGCGGATAATTAATCAGCGGAACACTGTAATTATCATTATGTAGTTACCGCGGCGATTAGCTGCGCGCGCGCGCGCGCACGCGCGTGTGCACGAATCGTACTATTAGCTTTTACAAGTATTCGCGTGACGGGCTCCGATAACTCATCGCCGAGGGAATCGTTGTCAATGGACGCGAAATGCTGAATATTCATTTCTAATTGACCACCCGCGGCAGCCCGTAGCAGTCCAGACTTGTCCCCTTGTCATTCCTCGTGATGTGTGGCAAGTTGATAGGTCAGCGGTTTGATAGAGTACCGTATCGAACAAAACGCACCTGGTATCGCCGCGGATCGATGCACGTATTCAATTTGCTGTCAGTGCCCATCCATTAACATTTACCTGCGCGTCGGCGATTACTGGGGACGTCAAAATAAATGGTAATCTCTCCCATCGTGTTACCTATTTTCCGGGACCTCGATTTTGTGGATAGGTCGCATAAATGACGTTAAGAGTTTCCTAGATTACAGAACCCGCAAGGTGATCTCTATGAACTCTCGCCTACTGTTCGTAATCGTCCGGCTAGGTTACGAGCGGAATATATAATTAACTTTGCATTACTGAAAATGCACGCATTAAGTTATTTTATCAACGCGATTTATTTTGTGTAATTGGATTCAATTGAGCAATATAGAATATATTCCATTTGAAAAAGATATCTCACCTTCTTAAATAACCATAAGGGTTGTAAGAGAGAAAAGGAGGGAAGTATCAATCACGCCGTTTCGGCTATACTCAAGTGTCTATATGACTCTGAGAAAACGAGAAAATGAGTCAGTATACCTGCGTGCAAAGACCAATGGAGAAAACCGCTCGGGAGGTAGTGGCGTGGCTTCGACAAGGGAATCGCATGAGACGGCTGCATGCATCTTCCGGAGATCCGCTCATGGTTTATCGAGGTTCCACGTAGAGCATTGTGGTTGCTGCATAATATTAACATTAGTGGTGATTAGTGGCTTGCCGACCACCGATGCCGGGCAATAGCTCCGAACGCGCTACTCTCTTCTACACGCGACCTTCCATCCATTAACGAGACTTCCAAGTCGACTCGAATTTCTGCTCCTCCCTTTCCTGTTTGCTTCACGGAACAGTGGCATAGTATTATATATGCCCTTTGCTTTTCTATTTTCCCTATTTGCAACGTGAGAGCTGTGCCGAACATTAGAAATAATTAATTCACATATATGTATATAATAAGCGTTTGGAAGATATTGCGTGAAAGAGATAATTAGATGCAATTAATAGCGGTAGATGGAAAAATTGTTATACTAATTCATTTGGCATTTGTAATTATAAGTTTTATCTCGTTGCATTATTAATAGTATAATTAATAACTATATATGGTTACCATAGCTGTGATAAGATGCTATAAAATATAATATATTAAGAGAAATAAATTCTCAACTTGGATTGTATGTATATGATATAACAATCAAATTTATCATCATAACGAGTTATTTTACCTTTCAGCAATCAGTTGTACGTTAGTTTAGCTTGCATTTGATGTATTTATGGTATGTAAATATTATCTCATACATACATAATATAAAATACCTCATATTTACATGTAGATTAAAATCTTAAAAATTTACTCGCATTTCTTTGCGGTTTAAATATCAGAAAAATTGCAAGATGGCATATACGTTTTTCTCAACATTTTCAATCCATCAAAATAATTCGCAGATCTCTAAAATGCGAAAAATAAAAAAAAAACAACTCAAGATACAGCGAGCGAATGATGACATTAGTATCAGGATCACGGTATTTTAGACTCGCATAACTAATCAAAGCGATACACCGGGGATGAAAAAACGAGCGTTTTCTAAATGAAAACCAACCCACCGACGATATCAGTGACGGCCAGTTGATTGCAGTTAAGATACTCGACGTATCTCGTATCAGACGCGCGTACTGCATAAACCAATCTTGCCCCGACAAAAAATATGATTCAGTGGACACGAAGAGAGTGAAATTCGCCATAAACGCCGAGGAGCAATCGACATGCTTGATTAAATCGCGCCATCGATAATCGGCGTCGCGCCGATCTCGGCGAGCGTGCGCGATTTTCCTCATGTTGCAGCAGAGCCGACGTGACTGCGACGGCGGCGACTCGTTAGCTCGGTTCTCTCTCTCTCTCTCACTCACTCTCTCCCCTCCTCTACGCGCGGTACATACAGCATACATATGCGTCCGAATACCTCTCTCGCCGGCGCGGAACGCATCCATGAGGAGCAAAGAGATAGGGTCCCGACCGCTGTGACTTGTTTATGCGCTCGGCCCCCAACTACTTGCCCCCGTAGCGGCGAACTAAATCACACCCCGCGGATTTTATATTAAAACAAATAATTAATTCAGATGCCCGGCACATCGGGTGGTCCGCACGGCTACGGCGTGGATCGCCACGGCGCCTCGGCCCTCGATCCTCTCGATCCGACGCTTTTTCGTCGCGGCGGGAAACGGAGGGGAAAGCGGCGTGCAGTCACGCTACCGCTTTAACACTATCGTCGTCAGCGGGGGTCGTCGTGGAGCCTTGTTGGAAATCTGCTCGTAAAGCTCGCGATATTACAAAATGGCCCCAGCGACAGACGGGGCGTGGATACGTGCGTACGTGCGTGCTGTTGTACCTGCGTCCCGAGGGAGGAAAAAAAAAAAGTGAATCGAAAGGAATTTGCACGTGTGTTGCAAAATTTAATATTTGACATCGCATGGATCGATTTGTTCCTTTCTATTCCTAATGTATCAGAATCGTCGTGTATACATATATATATTTCTCGTGAGCGATTTGTCAAATAATCTTTTTAGATCTTTTTGCGGATATACGCATATTGAAAGTTACATTAACTCCACGGCTGAATAGTTATGAATACGGAAGTTTGCGGATGTTCTTATCGTGTATATATAGCCGCGTCGAGGATTAGACGAAAATATGCTAGCTGGAACACAAGGTACGTACCCCCTCGCGGAACCAGCTATAGAAGAGGACGCTTGTCTATCGCTTCGTCGGCGCCCTGTTGTGAGCCTACGAATAAATTCCTGAGTAATGGATGTTATTTAGTAGAAACTCGCAGGGGGAAATACGCGGGATCCGGTACGCGTTGCGTGTATTGTAAATGATCGAGCACGTTGCGTAACAGTCGATCCGAACATTCCTGTAGAAAATTGTCCGCAAGGATCCTGGCCGAAGCCGCTATGCATGAGTCGATATTACGCGCATTATTTCTGCGAAACTTGTCGTGCGCGTCGATTAAATAATCGAGTATCTTTGGGCTTATCGAGAGCTTCTTCATCCGTGCGGAGCGTATAGTACGGGACCGGCAGTAATTTCGTTACGTGTACGAAGATACCTCGAGTATATGATATTTTCTAAGCTTAAGAGAAAATTCATTATCATCCGGCACGATCTTTCGTAACGGTTAATTCCACGGTTCTGCGGAAACAGGTTCGTTTAGATGAACTTTGTACAATATTGCAGCCGACCTGTCTATCGCTTCGAGCAACAACCGAACAGGTTGTCGCGCGAAAAGAACGGTCAATTTTTTTAAATTACAACCTTTGCGTTTCATATGCAACACACAATTCATGGTAATCGTCTCGTATTTATTATTAACAGCGTCCATTTTTCTGATTATATCACGAAGGACGTGTTTACAGTGGCTAAGTAATTAAGTTTGGTCATTATCGCGATAATAAATGCCTCATAATTTGACTGTGAATTCTTTTATGGAGACATGTTGAATTTCGTGTATAGAAATCGTGTATAGGAATACGATAAGAAGTCTCGGAATCACCGTCGTTTCTTCAGTTGACTTCTCTTTTCACCTCGAATATCGTTATCGACACAGTGGGGCCCAGGGATGATAAACCGTTTTGCTGCATGCTCTCGGAATAAAGCTGTGTGATATAAGAGAGCATGTTCCGAAAGAAATTATGTGAATACGCTGGACATCATACAACAGCTCCGAAAGAAAGTGCACGCACATGACGATGGATAAATCAAAAAGTAATTAACTGTCCGTTGTAATACGTGAAAGGTTGTTTTTAAGTAGTATATTTCTTTGAAATACAATCGTGACATCTCGCTTTTATCTTTTCCTTTCTGTTATTCTTTGTAAGATTATTATATAATTAAGTTACTTAATTATGTATAAATTAAATTTAAAAAAAGATAAACAGTGATAGTAGATAATTTGCATAAAAATTTCAATTAAATTTGTAAATTTAATTTTGGTTTCTTAATAACGTTCATAATAATGAATAATTGATAAATAAATTTTTTCTCATTTTCTTATATTTTACTTAATCATCATCTTTTTACATTATAAAAGTTACACTTTAATCGCACGGCAACGAACAAGTTTTTATTTATTACGAAGCAAGCGGGATAATCATATCTTTAAGCGTATCTTGTAAAAACCTTGTCAAAACGTAACGCGAGTTGACTAGTTTAGTGAAACCGTTTCGAAGAAGTCGATAATGAGTTAAAGCAAATTCCGTTGAAACTTTGTTCATTTATAATGACGGCGAATTATTTGTTTCGGCAGCGCTCATGTGCAAGTCATAGTTAGTAAAGAGTCGTGAAAATCCGCCTCCATAATGGAAAGCCTTTCATTATGCGCGGCGGAATAGGCGACGATTCTAATCGTCGAAGAAAGGGAGACACGCATGTAGTAGAAGTTATGAATTTCGCGAGTGCTTGGCGAGTCTATCTTCTGGCTATCCTCGGCATTCGTAGTGTTTGTTGGTCCAGACTTGTCGCTTATTGAGAACGCAGCGAAATTTAGCACCGCGACTAATTGCTGTCACGCTTGCAACGAAACGATCTACGTGAGATGAAAGTAATCAAGATCGGGTATAGTGGGGCCCCCAACTCACGATACGCTTTTTCCGCATCGCAGAAAATATGGCTGTCGATTGAATGATTTTATTTATACTTTTTTATACTTTGCACTCATTTTACATTCCGCGTGGCTTTAATGGACGTTTTGGCAGGCATTGCGACAGTTCCTATTTGACGTGGGATAAGAAATATGGAAAGTAATCTGTACCACACATAAATGTTCTTTTATTATTGTATTTTTATACTTTTACAATTTAATCAATGTAAGTGTATATATTATCTATTTCTTAATCTTTAATTTTTCATACATACACATACACACACATATACACACATATGTATATACACACGCATTCATCAACTTTTAAAGATATCACTGTCAAACACAAGAGCTATGATATACGAACATCCAGTTACAAGATGCGTTCTATCCGTAAATGTCTAACCCGGAAATGGAAGGCATTAATGACGTCTGATGTATATACGATTCTTTGCGATACACGCGCTCGTATATTGTCGTTATTTATCGCAGACAAACACTTTGCCCACACATTACGATCACGAGCTGACTTATGTTCTCTCTCTTCCGTTTATTTTTGCCTCTGCCTCTCGAATGAAGCGTCGCTGATTAAACATTCATATTTTAGCAAGTTCATTGTGCCTTTTCTAAAATATGCACATATCCAATCGCGGAATTTATTGCTAATAATGAATATCATTAGATTAATGTGATTGTCTGATATGAATAATTTATATCTTGCTGATACAATAGTTGTACATATTATTGTGACGTTAATTATTGTTAGCTATGCAATTATCGCTAAAGCACACTTTGACACTGATTAATAACATCTTCGCACTTTCTCTTCTTTCTAGTTAAATGAGTTTCGCAATTCATGCTATGGTCGTATTTCCCGTTTTATCTACCAGTTGCACTGAATGCTTTAACCGTGCAAAGATAATCGTCTGTCAGTATATAACGTTGAACGAAAGTGAATTTGCAGAAACATCCCCCCTGCTGGGGTAGTCTCGTTAGTCAAGGGGTGATTGCAAAGGCAAAGTCAATGACGAATTATGTAAATCATCCCGTCGCGTGTAGGGGATGGAAACGCGTATCTTTGTCATGGAATGCTTTCCGTCTCGTAAAATATTCTGACAAAAATTTTATGTCCGTGCGTAGATTAGTTGAAACATGTATAATGATAATGATCAGCTATGAAATTGTATTTTTGCGTATGGAAGGTAATTTTTTTACGTAACATTATAGAAATAATCGTTTTGTATCTATATGTTGTATATCTATATGTGTACAAAATGCAGGTGTTATTATATTTTTATATAATTAGCATTAAAAATTAGTGGAGGCTACGAACGATCCTCGTGGACGCGCATAAGTCGATACGTCGCTTTTTTGAGTAGCGATTTTTTGCATCGTCGCCGCGAGGGAACGGACGACGTGGACGGGCTAGGCGTATTCAATTTCTCTGTTCGCGTACCGTCACCCGTTGAGCGATAAACGGCGACTTTAGTTCGGACAATGACGTTCAATGTAGCGTGACGGGATGATACGTTGCGGGTGCCCGACCGCCCGCCGGGAAGCTCTTGGTTGCTGAACATGGGGGCCGCACATCATTACCCACCGTTGTTGACACTAGCTTATAAACGTCGTCATTCGGGCTCGGGGATGTGTGACGGACAGTCAACACCGTGGTGCTACGTCACGACTGGAAGCTAACACTCGATGGGGGTTGGGAGAATCCCCCAACCTGCGACCTTGTTTTAATTCGCTAACGAACGACGTTATTAGGCCTTTTTTTGGACCGATAGAAGATCACTGTGAACATGACAAATATTCGTGTCACAGTTCTATGATTACTGTCTGCGCAATAATTTGTAAATATTCTTCGTCGAAATGGAAAATGTGTAGAAATATTCGGTGTGCGTCTCGGTGCATGTTTCATATTCCGCTTGACTGAGAATTTGATGGAGTAACGGGCTGAAGGTACCGAAACAAGATACAAGAATAGTAGGAACTCACGGAGCAGCACAAGCGCAGTTGCTCGGGCGTGCACGGGGCGGAATATAAGCTCCGATAAATCCGACTGCGCAGTTAAAAATTGATGTAGTAGTTTCGGAAGTGCATGGGGCCGACGGTTAAGTCACGTATGTAGTCAACGGTAAACGGAAGCCCATATCAATAAGTATCGGCTGTGTGTATCGGGATCTCTACGCGCGAACGAGCGAGGGAGGAAAACCGAGAGGGAGGAAAAGGGGGGGAGATGGCGCGCCGTGTTGTATAGAGAGCTAGTCGATGGGATGGCGGTTCCAAGGCCGGGGGTAAAATAATGGGGGCGGACGCTCGACTCGAAACATTGACGTTGCCCGGCGCGCTTACAAACACACCGACACCAATCGAGCATGGCTCTTCCTACACAAAACCGATGTAGGGGGGTTTCGTTGGCCAGGCGGCCGGTTGGCTTTACAGGGGGAGAGGGGAGGGAA
>VBVQ01002654.1:0-23611 GCA_011636635.1 Tetramorium simillimum
ATGTATCAACTGTCTTAAAAACATTTGCTCTCTAAACTTCTTTATCACAGTGACAAACGCTTTCTCGGCGATATATCGACTGTGATAAACGATATATCGCTTCCTATCACTTCAGAATAAGGCCCCTGTTATAGCTCGACTAGAATCTTCTTCAAGATCTACACCGTAGTTTTATTCTTAATTGTTTATTGTCAATGTTCACAATGTTCACATATCAATGTCCACAAATTTGTACAAACCTTTGGCTCGTGATAACGCCTGGGGGCTTAATGCCCTGAGTCGACGATGAATTCAATTTGCGATAACACAATTGCTTAGAGATATCAGACCCTGAGTCGCTAGCCACGCACGTAAGGATCGCCTGTATGAGCTTCTCTTAGTCAAATATACTGAATTATAATGAACTGTACGGGACTTGACGGGACTAGCTTCAGACACGAAATGAGAGCGGATCAGGAATCGCGACGTCTTATATACCGTCAGTCCCACTCGAAGACCCCGTAGTTCACGCGGACCGTGGATAGACCCAAATCGTTTTACAATCGTGCTGCGCATCGTAAATAAGACAGCGTGGAAAATTGCGATTCCCTTTGAATACGCCGTAACTAATTACAATCAAAGCATTCTCATGAGGCTTGACTATGATTGGTTGCAACCTTATGTGATGACCGCCGACTCCGTCATACGACGGTATTGTAGAACCGGCCTAATCAAGCACTAAACTTGAAACCGTTGCGCTAGTTTTATACAATCTTGAGTAATACTAATTGTTGAGGAAAGAGGCAATCGGAAGAATTTATGTATTTTTGCAAAATATCGCTCCTGAAACAATTATATCAGATATCGTATATATTAATAAAGTCTAGTCGAGCAGAGTAACAATAATCTCGCAATAGTATCATTTTACCCCGGCGACGTGCATACTTGCCGTCGATTCCTTCAAAGAGATGCGACTTCTCGCATCCCGCGGGAATCCCGCACGGCGACCGAAAGGTCAAGACCGTCATTCTTAAGGGCCTTAGTCCCGCGGTTTATACCATTCGGCCTTCTTGGGCTACTCTCCAAACAAAAGGGAGTACTTTCTCCCGCGTGCATTTCTTTAATGCCGTCGATTCCTTTAACGCAATGCGACTACCTGCATTATATGGGGATGGCGGCCGCAAGGTCAAGGCCATCACGCTTCTCTACGAACAAAAAGGGGTATTTCTCTCCCGAAGCGACGTACATTCTTTAATGCCGTTCTCTAAAACCTTCTCTTTTCTAGCTATTATACACAGCCTTCTATGAGTCAGCTAGTAATTGCTTCCAGATGCACCGGGAACTATCTAACAAAGAAGACAACAAATTCAAAGGAGATCCCGATTTTCCACGCTTTAATTTACGACTTGCAGTGTTACGTCTGCTACGTCCTCCCAAACCCTAATTTAAAAACCCTCCATAATAATAGCTTTCTTCCCACCAAATTTTTGTAAAAAAATTCCTAATCATTATTTTTCTTCTTTTTTATATATATACTTATTTATTATTCTTATATTTTATTTATTATTCTTATAGTTTATTTTATTCTTATAAAATCAACTAAATTTATTTCTTCTTTCCTATAAGAATAAAATGCGCTATGGAATGCAGCGCGTTAAAACATATGTGCATATATATAAAAAATATATATATAATATATGCATATATAATATTTAATTATAAGACTATTATTAATGGTGCCGTTAATTACTAAAATAATTCTTATCAACTTACCGTAAATCATTCTTCATTCGATTTTTAATGTATCGATGTTTTATTTTCAATTTTCTTACTTCTTATTTATATATCCACTTAGAATGAAAATTGTTGATCTAAAATGATTTGGTTTTTGTCAATAATTAAAATTTTGATTACGTGCAAATGAATTCAATAATAGAGGTGCTATAAAATTACTTAAAATTAGAAAAGAATAAGACAATTTAGCGCGTGCACACGTGGTGTGTGTACTTGTATGTATATGTATACGTATACACACACATATATGTATATAAAACTGCTTGTATATTTAATATATGATAGGATGATTGTACAAGTTAGAATTATTCAATATATTTTTTGAATATATATACAAACTATTCACGTAATATTCAGAATACAGTCGGACTTATTGGACATAAAATTCGAATATTCGACAGATAACCTACGCTGTGCGCAAGTAATTTGACAATGATAATTACTGCTTGATCAATAATGAGAAATATACAGTTGACGTTCGGCTCAGGAGAAGTTTCCACTGTCGTGGAAAGTTCTTCGGTGTCGATTATAATAATTCTGTTTTTCTTCTGTCTTTTCGAGCGTTTACCTGGCATTTGTCTTTTATTTCTCGCTTTTGCGCAGAAGTGCACAGTTCTGTGCGTGGCACATTAACATCGCAAATTAAATATAAAACTAACTGGAATATATAGTTTCTTAAAAAGTTTGTTAGACATAAAAATTCTAAAAACAACACAAATGTGTCTTAATGATGTCTGAAAGATATCTAAAGAATTAGAGTATCTCTTAAGCGTCCTTTAAATATTGTCTTGTATATTACTATTATTTAGGCAATCTCTTCTCGTGTGGTGATAAGAAAACAATTTTTAGTGCCGAAAACTCACATTAAATGGTTTTTGATAAAAGTTATATTCGAGAACAAAATATTTCCTAATGTCGGATTCCGTTTAGAGTTTTCTTTATCGACTTTTAATATTTTCCACGTTCTTTGCTACATTTGGTATTTGCAGTACTCCTTTGCTACTTTCCATATGATTGTGTTATACAGATGTGCAATCTTTTGCAAAGGCTGTCGATATCTTTTCTGCTGTCTTCTCGCTCCTTTTTTTGCTTTTTTCTGTTTTTGAATTGGAATTTATGTACAATCGTCAGTAGGTTCTTGTTTTTTACTTGGTATTTATATTCCACGACATAATCGGATATGATTCTGTTCTTAATTCTTGATATTAACTAGTCTGTTCTTCAATTATGTACTCATAATACTCTTCTATTTTCTTTCTCCTCTTCTTCTTTTGCCAAATTGAAGAACTTTTTGATAATCATCGGTTTAACAATTCCCTGCCGATATTTCTCAGTTGTAATATTATCTAATCACATACTTATTCATTTATTTCTTGTAGAAATAATTCTCGTATTCATATAATTGTTTTTCCGTCACCGAATGACACATTTCGACGATTTGTCGTTGTTCGTCTTTTCAGAATCGAGGTGTGAAAATTCTGAGACTTTCATCTATCCACAGTAATAAGTGCCTCAGCCTTCGTGAAATCTGCGGCACACGTCACATAAAGACGTTATCTAGAGTGGGCAGATTCTTCCTGGTGGGTGTCGAAGTAACGCCGCAACTGACCCCCTCGTCCTCGAACGTAACCATTTTCTCGCGACTTCTAGTAGCAGTATTGCAGCCACCACTGCCACCGTCCAGCAGTCTCGTCTGGCTGGTGACAATCGACGGTGTGATCGCCGAGGAAGGCCTAAGGACCGACGCGGGAGGTGGTGGTGGCACCGCCATGTCTGTCACAGCGGCCGCGAGATTAAACTCGCTGACGCTGCGCGGCACAAAGTATTCAAAGTGCAACGAACTCTCCTGCTGTCGGTGTTGATGATGATGGGGCAGCTGTTGTTGTTGTTGTTGCTGCTGCTGCTGCTGCTGCTGTTGCTGAAGATGATGATGCTGCGTCGGCGACAAACAGCTTCTTCTTAATGGCTGGCCCCGTTGGAACGGTTGCTGCTGAACGCTGGCGCCCGAGGACGACGAGTTACTCGCCGTTCTGCCGGCGGCATCCAACGGCAACGTCTTCTTACGCGGCAGCGAATGATGGCCTGGCGACAACTTTATGGCAGTGTTCGAGGGATGGGCCAGGAGCTTGCCGTCGCCGGGGCTCCTGGCCTGATGTTGTCAGGAACCGACCGGCACCATCGACATGGCGATCGCTTCCTCTTCTTGTTCGGACAATCGCGAGTCGCTGGTGCCGCCTCCATCATCAAGGTCGACCTTGAGGCCGGGAGTGGCGCCTGCTGCAAAGAAAAAGAGAGGGACCACGCGTGACTCGTGACTGCCACTCGTCTCGGCGGTCATACAACCGCGCTATTCTTTTCGATCGTACTTTTCGGAAATTCTCAGTTTCTTCGGTCGCGATTGGCATTGGTAATGACGACAACTTTTTTTACTACGTGAAACAACGGGGCACTCGGAAGACAAAACCGTAGATTTCCGCAACGTTGCGATTACGTCTGACTGATGCATATATCGGTTAGGTATCGAGCTAACTAATTTGTTACAGGATTGTCGTATATGCTGTTGCAGCTTTTGAACGCGACAACTGCATGACGGCCGACAAAATTATCAACGGCTCACGATGCTTTCTCTCTCTCCTTCTCTCTTTCTATCTGTCTATCTCTCGTGGAAGACTTTCGTCGTTGATTCCCCACCGAATGCCTTCATCAGGGATACCTGTACCACCGATCGGTCCGACCACCACGCCCGACGACATGCCGCAGGTTCTACCGAAGACCCTGACCACGCGTACCACCTCCTCCTGGACGAGGTTGAAGCACATGGCGATCAGGCCCATCCCGGCGAGGATGTAGAGCGAGCAGGCGCACAGGCTGAGCTCCTCCAGGGTGGTCGAGGGCGCGTTACGCCCCACCGGCATCAGGTCTCCGAAGCCGATCGTGCCAAGACTGGTGAAGCAGAAGTATCCGCCCTCCAGCAAGCTCCAGCCCTCCAGACGGTTGAACATGACCGCGCCGCCGCATATATACACCAGCATTATTGCCAAGCACAAGCTGATCGGTATCCTCACGGGATTGGCCTCTAGCATGTACGCCGGGGACGAGGTCGATGACAAGGAGAGCGAACACGGATGAAAGTGTCGCTTGCCATTGCCCGTTGTCACATCCTGACCAAGTACAAGACAAATTTTATAAGATGTGAACCATGCATCGTACGCGAGCGAGTCGATTCACGAAGAAGAAAAGATTTATATATTAAAGTAGATATAAAGTAATTAAAATTGTAATTGTATATGGCGTACTTATATATATTTTTTCTAATCGTTATTTCTTTACTAGCTAATGTGTGATGGCATTTCTTGTCAGAATCATCTTGTCATCATCTTGGAGCATGTCAGGGTGTTACCGCAACATGCAGATCATGAACACCGAGTTGCCTATCTGTCTATTGGCAGGGGCATATGCTTTTCTAAACACGCAGGATAAAGTCGGACTGCAAGTTCGGTAAATAATCAAGGATAGGAGATCGGCTTTTATCAACCCACTATATGTACAAATTAAATAATATAAGCGAAATATATATATATATATATATATATTTACTGCTGAAAAGAGAAATATAGCGTTAAGAAATTATAGGCAAAATTAGCTGAAGTTTGAATGAACGTAATTTACATAATTGATTTTTTTTTGCATTAAAGGAAAAAGATCAATCTTTATGATCCAATATGTAGAAACTATGCAAAAAATTTTTAATACTTCTATTCATTCTGCTAAATTATTAGTAATTTTTATTAATTATTATTTATTTATCATAATTATTAAAAACGTCTTTATTTAGTGAGCTGATATAAGCTGATCTTCTATTTTTAATTATTTACCGAACTTGCAGTCCGACTATATCCTGCGTGTTCAGAAAAGCATGCCCCTACCGATAGACAAATAGGCAACCCGGCGTCATGATCTGTATGTTGCGGTAACAACCTGTATATACTTTCTTATAAATTTTCAGTAACTATTTACTTTAGGGTGACTCCGCTTAAAATTAATACTTTGCTTCACATGGAAAATTGAAAACCTATGTAGAACTTTATAATAATTTTACAGGAAACGCGTGATATGCCGCTCCTTTACCACGCGTTTCCTATAGGATTATTATGGAGTTCTACATGAATTTTCAACTTTTCATATTATATTTCTCGCTGAAATTCGAAAAGAATGTACGCGGTGTTGGAAAACTACATTCCATTCATTAAACTTATTTTATTAATAACTATTTTAATAAACGAGCCACAGTGAAAATCTTTTGAAAGTGTTACTCAGGGTCCATGATAATATACACTTCCGGTCAAAACTTTGGATACATCGGTTATTTAAATATATTTTCTTTTACTGCCTTTATCAGGAACCTAATGGTTTAGAAAGGGATTTTTTGTTAGTAATGAATCATTAAACTCCTATACAATAATATCTATCGAAAGTTTCGCGGCCTGTAACAAAAAGATACACAGAGTTTGTAAAGGTTGGCTATTTTCCTTGAAAAGATATTGATTCACAAACTTCTGATTACTCAAGGTTACTTTGATTTTCTGTTATTCTCTTATTTTGTAATATAATAATGTTAATAGGTTTTGTGAGTGTATATCGAGACCATTGAAATCCATCAGGTCGTCCCTAAAATAAATATTTATCAAATTTTCTAAATTACCAAATAACACAATGTTACAGTAACGAGAAGATATATTTTCTTACATTTCTTAGAGATGATTTCTCAGAGAGAGGTGGTAATATATAATCTTTTCGACGAGCCGATTACGATTATTACCTGGAGCGCGGCTGTCGAACTGGTGGTAGCGTGCAAAAGACCTTCGCTGCCGCAGTCGAGGAGGATCGCACTGCCGGTGCCGCGGATCCCGAGATCGTCGCAGGAGCTTTCCCTGCTTGCCGCGTAGTAGTTGCCGCCACCCTTGGTCTCCACGTGATTGTCGTAGCGATACGCCTTGGCCATTATGCCGCCGACGGGCGGCGGCGGCGGCGGCGGTTGTTGCTTCCGCGCACAGTTACGCGGCTGCCTGCACATGCGACCGTACAGACGGCGAAAACTTCGGGCGAGCACGTCGCCCACTGTGCTTAGGTAGACCAACATAAGCGGGATCCCCGCCAAGGCGTAGACTATAGTGATCAGCCGGCCCCAGACTGTGCGTGGCGCTACACTACCGTAACCTGAAACCGAAATCGAAACTGTTTCTACATTTCGGTATCTATGTCACGTAAGAGTAGTAAGAATGGGTGCTTGAAGAGTAAATGGCTACGAGCTAATAATACCCGGTTTATACCAAGTGCGAGGTAACGAGCACGTTCGCTAGACGATATAGCAGACGAGACGACGGTTTCCAACGCGACTGTTCGAATTTGGACGAACCTATGGTCGTGATCAACGTGAGAGAATACAGCAGACTGCTGCTGAAAGTCCAGCGTCGACTGTGCAGCCGCCTGTCCGCGTGATGGTCCCGGGACCGCGGCGGCAACGGTGGCACTTGTTCGTACGAGGTGCGCCTGAGGCCGCGGGCCAGATTCTCCTGGAACTCGAGGACTTCTCGGGCCGCCAGGCGAGTCCAATTCTCCTTGTAGAGAACGTTCAGGTCCTCGGTGATGCTCCACAGTTTCTCGACCGTGCGCGCTCTCAATTCCGTGGCAGCGGCGTCGTTCTCCAGATTGGGCGGCACGTAGGAAGCCCCGTCGGATTTCCCCGAGGCTGCAACCTCGGTTAACGGATCCTACGCAGAGATACACGGATATCATCATTTTTTTTCCGCGTAATTGGCAAATTGGAATGTTTGAGCGATGATCACATCAACGGTAAATTGCACCGGTTAATCAAATTTTTTTTCAAATAATTTTAAGCTCAAGTGCTTCGATATCGATTAGCATCTGCTCAATCGTTAAACACGAAACCGTTACATTTCTACACACGGTGTTAGGCATGCCTTTGTACACGAAGTTGGCCGCGTTCAGAGTTTATCTTCTTCTTTACAATATGGAGGGCTGTAGAAGGAGAAAGATAAACTCTGAAACCATGTTCTCTCATGTGGCTAGGCATTTCTGACGTTGTGTGTATGTATGTACATATATTTAATTAATAATCCTAGTCTTTGTTTTCAACCATCAACTCCAATTTCAGAAGTCAATCTCTAGAATAAAACAAGTTAGATAGGATTACTGACGATAAATGCTCGACGATAGGATCGCTCGATTAATATTAATTTCGTTTCAATTTTGTTTTTATTCATTTTACAATTTATTATTGGGCATCCACGCGGAATCAAATTGGATGCGGAATCGCCGAGCGAAATTAGCTAGTCCCGAGTACATATCGAACGGCGAGCTGGAATGAGGCGGTTTAATAGTCGTCGATTCCGATTCCGCTCACCGATTTGAGGCCTCCCTCGAGGGCCATAAAGGCGAACGCGCCGAGCAGGGTGTAGCCGAGGACGAGCACACACACGCCGAGGCTCGCCAGCAGCCCCGGAGTCTTGGTGGAGGTAGCGGTGCTGCAGCTGCAACAGCAGCAGAGCAGCTCCGCGCCGCGCACCGATCCCCCCGCGATGCCGCCCGCGCTGTTGTTGTTATTGTTGCTGTTGTTGCCACTTCTACCGGGGCAACATCTCGGCGGCGCCCTTTGATAATAGTCGCCGGCGTTCTGCATCCTTTCGCCCTCTGATTAAATCGTCGTCGTTGCCGTTGCCGCCACCACCGCAGCTGCAGGTGCAGCGACCGATGACGCCGCAGCTGCAGCCGCAAGCGGTAACGTTCTAACGTCGTTCTACGACCGTCGCCGTCCTACGACCGTCGCCGTCGCCATCCATCCGGTGTAGGGTTGCCTGACCTGCATTACGATCACACGATTAAGTATGTATCTAACGGGGATTTAGAGCAAATTTATGACAGGGTAACTAATTTGGATCAGATATTAAATGAGGGTCGGAAATTTTAGTCGCTAATGAACAATATTTTTAAATTATTTGCTTAAATTTTGTTCTCTCTCTCTCTCTCCCCTTCCCTAAAGTCATTAACGAGAGTGCAAATTTTAAGCAAATAATTTAAAAGTATCGCTCATTAGCGTTTCATCAAATTTGTGATTCAAATTTGGTCACCCTGTTCTATCGATTGTTTTAAATAATTCTTAAATGTGTTGTCTGATTTTTTGTATTTTTGTATTAAACTGTCCTTTGTTCTGGGGGATGTCGCTATTTCTTTAAAAAAATATAAGGAAATAAATAATTAAAGGCAAGAAAAAAATGTTCGAATTGCTCTAGAATCTAGGTGATAGTTATAATCGAGGAAAATATTAATTTGCGGCACAGTTTGCTTCTCGCTGATCGTTTTCATTCCAATTCAGAATTTAGGAAGTGTAAGTCTGAAGTGAATCGATATGATTAGACAAATGAATTCTTTCCAATTAATTGGTTTGTTAAGGGTTAATGACTTTCCTAGTAGCTCTTTTGTTTCACGCTCATGCGAAATGATGATTTGCGTAATACGTGCGATTAACTAGGTCGATTAGATCATCATCATCATCTAAACATTCCTCTAATAATAAGCGAATAATCACGTAACGATAGATTGATTATTTCTAACATAACTGTAAGCATTTATCGCAACTATTTATGACAAACATATAGGTATGTAGATACATACATCTGAGGTATATATCGTCAAATTTATATTTGTTTAAACTGACGTTATTTTCGTGGCAAATGTTTTCATTTTTATAAAAATATCTTTGTGTAAATGATTAAAAATTCTAAAAATAATAAAATGCTGTCAGAAAAAAGTTTACTTGTGTACGGTTGAAGAACATTTTTATCATCTATTTCTGTTTCGCTAGCTTAGTTTATAAAATGACTTTTATTCCGTCGACACGAGACCCGATGGCGCGTACCCCGTTCCGTCAGTCAGCCCCGCATATCTGATAAAGCAATCGTCACCGTGCAAAGTCGGAACACGTGCAGAAATAGCCAGCCACACGATCGACCCTCGGTATACATTCACTGCTCGCGCTCGCTCGTTACAGAAACGCGTACATCAGATGCACGGTGCATAATAGGCGCACTTGCGCGACTCGACGTGCCGGAACGGAGAAAAGCGGAGAAGCGGAGACAGAGACCGAATGCGAATTCGCTATCCTAGACCGCGATAGAAATGCCTGTATATGACTGAGAAGCTGAGAGAGAATGAAAGAGGAGAAAGAGGGTGAGTAAATGCATCCGAGAGAGAGAGAGAGAGAGAGAGAGAGAGAGAGAGAGAGGGCGCGCGAGGTAGGGAGAGAAGGAGATAAGGGTCAAGACGGAGAGAACGTATATACGGATCGACGAGAAACGCACGAGTTTCGGAGGAATATGTGTTCAATTTTTGAGATGTGAGGAGCTACTTGCTCCGTCTGAAGCTCACGTCTCGTCCTCGTAACTCGTAAAACGAGAGGAAAATATCAACGCACGATTGGATAAATGTGACAGATTTGATAAACGTTCTATTTGAATATAAGGAATAAAATAATTGTTCTGAGGGAGAATCAACGTTCAATAAAAATTAGAATTTAATTCAAGAATGTTAACTACTACTTTACGACAAGATAAACTTTGGATTTTAGAAAGGAAGGATTAAATGCAAATTGTATTCTGAACTAATTTCGGTTTACTTTATCGTAATAAGTTTATATTTGTAAGTACAGAGAATTAGAACACGTAGTTGCAAAGAGAGATAGACGGATGGATGGATGGATGGATAGATGAATAGATAAATAGAGGAAGAAAGGGAGAGGAGAGGGCGAAAAGACGAGAGTACAAGAGATCTTCTGTCTGGGGGAGAATAGGGGGAGGGGGAGAGAGAGAGAGAAAGATATATGTATAAATAGAACATGTGCGAGAAGAGTAAAGAGCGAAGCGTGTGGCATGCGTATAACATCATTAACAAACGGGGGTGTGTGCGTGCGTGCGTATGTGCGGCGGTTCCACGTGTAACTGTACGAGAAAGAGATCCGCGCGACCGTCCCAGTTGAGGCATTGTACCACGGCTACCGGCGATAAGGTATGAAATTAAATTCGACGGAATGTGGGTCGTCGTGCCGTACGATTCCTTTCGCTACCCTCTACGTCACATCCTGCCTGCGACAACAAGAGAGTGTCGGGAGAGATATGTTGGAACCCACCCACTTACATACACACACACACACACATATAAGAATATACACAGATACATCGTAACAGACATTTGCCGTAAAAGGACATTTTTCAAACCGCTCCACCGTATATTATACGTTGACGACGTAAGGCGTCTTACGAATCTAGAAAATCGCTTTTCATCGAATAAATTCTTCAATTAATTTCTTCAATTTTTCATTTCTCACCGATAAACGCATGCGATTGCAATGGATTGTAATGAAGTTTGCGACCTCAAAATTGCGAATCAAAATCACCAAATCACGATATAATCTTGCTATTATTGTATCGCGGTGAAAAGACGATAAAAGACGAAAAGACGAAAAAGAAAAGATTTTTGTTTCCTCGCAAGCGTAAATTGATAAGATATCTGAACTGCCGTTTTTAACGTTTATTTTTGAAACCATTTACCGCGCTTTCGCGAAGCACGTGAGTGATTGTGATCGCTGTGGGAACGCCGGAAGCATATTTCCAAAAAAGAGTTGAAACACGCTGTTTCAGATAACTCGGTGTCGTATGATGTACTATCGGATCGAAAACAAATAGCTTTGGAAATACACGTGTATTCTATAGATAGTATGTCGGAATCTGAAATAGATTTTCTCTCTCGACGAAAACCAATAATTTTTTAGTTACACAAATGCAGCGTCTTTACTTATAACTTGAAGTAGATTTTATTTTTAATAGAGCACGATGAACGATGTGACATTCTCCATCTTTATGTATCTTTATTTAGGAAGATGAAAGAAGAAAAAACACCAATTAATATCAAGGTCGAAAATTTTGGATTGAGATACACGAAGCATCTCTTATAGTTAGCACATACCTATGTGCTGTTATTAGCCAAGTGCTCGTTACATTAGGCATCGTGCCATGCGCATCCTTTGGCATTAGTCGACCATAAGCATTCGTTTAATTGAAATATATGCGTGAGCAAATATATCACATAATTGCGCTATCGGCTATTGTAACGTCGTCATGATACACACGACCGAGCGTGAGGATAGATTCAAATTTTTATTCCGTATCCACACGAAATAATCAAATGTGGCAGGATTAACTTGTGTTTTAATTAAGAATGACGGATTAATTTAAGTTCGTAATTAAAACAGATTCCCCTGTGGCAGTTAATTCAAAAATGTTCTCTAATGTAGGGCACGAAATAACTGCGAAGGAAATACGATTGGACTCCAAATCGCTGCAGTATCCGATTTTTCCAGATTAAATCATCTCGGTAATAATTCTTGGTAATAATGATCCAAAATTATCAAAGTGAAAATAATATGTTATTGTGTTTCACGTTTATTTTAATAAAAGGTAATGATATATAAAAATAATTAGTTTTATTTATATGCTATTTAATATTATTTAATCCTACCAAATACTCATTTAATATATTTGACTTGTATGTTGCTTGCATTTATAAAGTTTTAAATAAAGTATGTTATAACACTCTTTTATTCTTATACGAGTTTAAAGATGTAATCACCAACTTGGATTAATTTTAAATATTTCAATTGCGTGTCAAATATTGCACGTTTAATTTTAAATTAAGCGCACATCACATTTGCATTTTATTCCGCGCGCAAGCTTGAAAATGTAATCGTCAAATAAATACAACCTTTAATATTTTAGATTGTATACTACTTGTGCGTCAAAATATTGAATGTGAAGCTCCCTGTATATTATACATTATATATAAAGCCTCGTGACGTTGACGTATAGCCTAAGTCAGCTTCGGGCGGAATGCATTAGGCTGTCTACATAGCGAGGCAGCGATTCGGGTCTGTCAAAAGTCAAGGTGTGCCCGTCACGTGGAGTAGACGGGATAAATGATTTTCCAATATCGATACGGTTTCTCACGCTTCCCATTTCTAGACAAACTATGCTCACTCGGCGTCTAAGGAAGCTTCCCAGTCGTCAAACCTTTTGTAATCCTCGATTTCTCTAGGAATGTTGTTTCATCGTTGTTTAAAATACACTAATCACGTTCGCAGTTTTGTATAGTTTTATAAGGGTATGTAAATATCCTTATAAATTGACGATTTCAATTTCAATGACGAATCCCTTGATGAATTTGGAATTCACTTTCTCGTAATAAAAGTTTTATGTTTCACTGTTTTATATTTGATATTGTATTAAATATTTTTTTGATAATTATCTTGACTTTATAATTACTTTATTTCAATTAAAGGTGAATTGCATTGAAAGCTTTTAAGTTCTACCGTATACCGTAAAGATTTAATAATTTTCCTGCTTCTATTTCAGTATCGATTGTAATTTGTAAATTTTATAAACAAACTTTAATATTGAACATGAATTTCCTTCCCCATTTTCCTTAATAATTAATTTTCGAAGTTGTAATCGAGTATAAACTCAAATTGGTTTTAATACGTTTTAGTTCATTTCACATTTATCAGAGCTTTTTAAACGGTTATATTTCCACGAAGATAATAGTATACCATTTCGAAAATTTTAAACAAACTTTTTAAAGTGTGCGAGGGAAAATTATTTCTCTAGCTCTGTTACAACGGTATTATATACGATTCCATCGTACGAAGATGCAAACTATGCACTTACCGTCACATCTTTACAAGCTCACAGAGATTGCTGTCAGACATAAGATATGTACTTCCACTGACAGTTCCCGGGGAGTAATATACGCATCTCAACTCTGCAGTTACATTGTCGTGGTAATCGATTGGCACGCAAAAGGAATTCCGGGCGTTTAATTGGAATTTGTGTGCGAAGCGTAGTACACAATATATCTCATCATCTGCTATAGCCATACTTAGGGAACCGGTAACTTCGCATAATACATGGCTTGCTTGCATCATTCTCTAACGATTCTAATATCCGATTTCAAGCTCGATTACCTACTAAATAAGAATAATATAATTGCTACTCGTTATACAAAGTAAATCGGTTATAATTGCAATTTTTAAAAATGTTAAATTACTAATTCTTTTTTTAAAATAGTTTTTCTTCAATTTTAAATTAAGAATTTATATTAGATTAAATTGAAATTTATATGAAAAGAACCAAAAAATATCGAAATCACAATTTAAATGTGTGTTCAATTACGATTTTATAAATTATATAATAATTTTATCAATTAATATTATCAAAAAAGACAAAAAAAATTCAATTTAGTATTTATTAAATAGTTTTATTGTCAAAAATGAAAATAAAAATTAATATTTGCTCTATATATTTTTTCTAATTTGCTCAAAAAAGAGCAAAAAATCAATACATAAATAAAAAGACGAAGATATGATATAATATCTATGAAATAATAATCTTTTCATACTTTGAATAATTAACTTTCTTTGCTTAATATCTCTCCCTTGTCAATTTACGATTGGTTTCTACTAAAAGTGAAGAAGATTAGTATTTTAAAAGTAACATTCGTAATTTTCGGACCAATTCTGGTGAGAAAAGATAACTATCGTACGCATCGAACGGATGTCCATCGGCGCAACGACCAGGAAGGAATTCCATCCTATAAGTAGCGGACTACGCTTAATTGGAATTTATGCTCGTAGTGGTACATAAGCCACCCTATAGACAGGCACGTTGTACAGCACGGTAGTTGATAGGAAACGCGGTAGCACCGCGTAACGAGTTAGCACAAGTAAGCGAGAGATGACGAGAGATGAGAACAGAGAGAGAGAGAGAGAGAGAGAGAGAGAGAGAGAGAGAGAGAGAGAGAGAGAGAGAGAGAGAGAGAGAATGTCGAGAGGGTGCCTTCTCGTGGCCCTGGTGGCTCGCAATCGATAGCCGAGCGGCAGTTGGAGGCGTAGAGGTCGGTGCGAGGGTCGATGACGAGGAGAGGAACAGAGAAAGGGCGAGACAGAGAGAGAGAGAGAGAGAGAGAGAGAGAGAGAAAGATGTACTGAACTGAATCTCTCTCTGATCGCTTCCACGGAGACTACCTAGTTAAATAGGTGCATGTCCGTAGCTAGAGAGACGCATAAGACCTATTTAAACCGAACTCAAATCTGCCAGCTTCAACCGTGACTTTTCACCACTTTTCAATTAACTCTCAAATAGAGAGAGATACCCTACCCCCAGCTTTTCGATAAGTACCGATTTTTAAATATAATTTTAGTAGATGATATTACGTGCAATTAAATTTTCCAGCTGGTGAATATTCATTAATACAATTAAATCATCTTTTAATATAAATGAACAGTTAGAGGAACAAATAGAAACATTAATTAAAAGTGTACGGAGAAGGATTTAAAAAAAAATCAATTTTCCTACTTAACCATCGAACTGGAAGTTCGATTAAAACGATCGAGTAAAAAACGACAACAATGTATCAAGTAATGCGGTTAATGATGTAATTAAGGTTGAATCGTTACGGCAGAACCAATAGAAAAGGACGACGAGCGTGTGTGCGTAATTAGGTGTCTATCGATCAGTGTTCCGCAATCATTATTTAGGTATAACGATGTTTGGAATTTTTGGAAACATTGTATATAGCTCTGCCATAAGCTCTTTTGTTGCTTAAAACACATAGGAAAAAAGTTCCAATGTACATAAATATATAAAATGGAAAATCTCTCTGCTTTGGAATTCTCGGAGCTTAATCGATATTTTTGTAATAGATTCTTGGACGAATTTTAATCCGCTTAAAAAAAAAATTATTTTTGAGAGGTGCGCCATCGTTTGTTATTATTTTTTTAAAGAATACGAGACAGCACAGATAAAGCTGAGACATTGTGCAAAATGGAACGAGACCGGCCGTGTTTTAATCCCCGCATTCATCGGGCGATAGTTAAAGTCGTAATCTCGTTGATTCTCCGCCTCTTTCAGGATTTTTCTTGTCATCGAGAATCTGATTTATCTTGCTGATCCAGCCTTGCGATTCGTAGTGAATAATAGAAGGTGCTGGCCTGAATAAAAAATAAGAGGATAGAAAACGACGATTTCAACTCAAATTTCTCTTTCGAGAAATTTCCTTTCGGACGGGATTATAGATAGACAAACGTAAATATTTCGTCGTTAAAAATTAAAATCCATTGAAAATAGTAATATATGAATAAAAGAGAAAGAAGACGATTTTTAAGGAATTCAGATAAATTTACTCGCCATGAAAATACCGTAATATTGAAAAAACCTAGGAAATAATTTTATAAGTTTAGAAATAACACAAGATAGTATAATAAAGTCTACATGTTATCACACATACTATATTAATATATTATAATTTTTATAAATAGAATTGAAATGTTTTTGAAAAGATGCAACGTTTTCAGTTTTCTTCCCTCGTCCCTTTCTGTCTCTATGAGAAATATAAAAGGAAAAAGAAAGATTAATCAATTGAAATTTGCGTCATGTTTTCGGAACGAATTAAACATGAATTTCTTTATACCAGCTGTCGTCGTCTCATTACATCTTTCATTCGTTATCTCGATCTTCCTTTTCCTTCTAATGTGATGCAGCAAAAATCTAGCTCCCGGTCTGTGCTTGAGTAAATTCGTTTTTTCTTTCTAAAGAGTTTTTTTTCTTGCCTGGTGAAGGATAAGAGATGGCTTGCGGTTTCTCGGTTGTCGTCTACATTTCCCGTATTCTTGATCTTGCAATAAAAATTTCTTTCCCGCTATCTTATGCAAAAATGCAAAGCAGCCACCGGATGATTGCTGCAGTAAAAGAGATTGTAAAATAATTAAAATAATTAAGAATAATTAAAGAGATATAAAGTTGACGAGTTTTGTTTTAGTTAATAGTGATAAAATTTTCCATAGAAATGAAAAATTTTCAAGTTTCTATAACTCTTAGTCAATATGTAATGCACAGTCGCGACACGCGATGAAGTTTAAATTTAGATAAATTATACATCATGTGCACGATCAAAATACTGATAACAACGTTGTTTAGTATAACGAGTATTTTTTCATCCTTTCAAATTAAAAATTCGCATATAGTGCTCGAAATGGCGCAAAAAAATGTGTGCCTGCGATGCGTCCGTGAATGAGTTTTTTTTTTCCCCAACGGCTTCCGCCGAGAGCAACAACAAAGCGTACTATTCGTCGTCGAAAATGGAACGCGACTTCCGGAAAAATCGCATTCGCGACGAAGCGAGCGCGTCAGGGAGACCGCGCGTTTTTGCAATTAATTCGCGCGGGACACGGTTTTCAATCGAGAAGTTTATTTAACTGACTCACGTACTGTGCACTACGAAATTAATGGGATCATCGCTCGTGGTGTTTGCCACATTACAAGGAGAGAGCGAGAGCGAGTGGAAGAGAGAGAGAGAGAGAGAGCGAGAATACTTCACGTTTGACGATGTTAATTAAAACGCATATAGCGGCCACGCGCGATAGCATGGTTCGCGCGATGTATCATATTCCATCGGACGAAGCTGTTGTTTATACCCTCAACGTCCCTTTAACTAACGGGGTGCCCATTGAGAGAAAGGGGATTCACAATACGTGGGCGAACGTATGATCGAACAGACAGTCTGGCATCGATTTATTTTCAAACGGTCGCGCGCCCACACAAGTGACTTTCGCTTTTCCACGGAACTTGATATTCACAGGCCAATTTTGCTTCAATTTTATCGCTTTGCGTACCCTCCGACGAGATGTCGTATTATATATATATATATTATGCAGACGCTTTAAGAGTCTGAGCATTTAATTAGAGACCGTCGGTCAATGAGCGAAATTTTTATCGTTTAGTCTCTTTGATCGCGCTTTTATTCGGTCCAGATTCTGCCCACTTGGGTTGGTCTTCCGCTCTCATCTTATGTCTCGTGCTTCATTTGTGAATAAAAGTAAAATATTCTTTACGAGATTATATGCTGAGAATAAAAAGGATTCTATCCGCTTTATTCTGAGAGAGGGAGAGAGAGAGAGAGAGAGAGAGAGATCTCCCATCTTTTCTTTTAAATCTTTTCCCTTTAATGTTTTTGGCTGAGACTTTGCGACGACACAGATGTATTCTTTTTTATGTCTATACCGCTGTCTATGTCAAGCATATCGTGTATGTCTTTTACCTACATTTATACTTTCTTTACAGCACTTGTATACTATTAAGCGCTAAATCATAACGATTCACTGTTTTCGGTCAATTTTTTTGCTTTCTTGCAAAAGGGTTGCCGCCGAGGTATCGATGCAAGCTATTAAATTGGTAGAATAATCTTTACTATATTAGATATTTCATGTAAGATAGACATTACGATTGCTTCTGTATATAACTTACATAACTGAATGAATAAATAATGAATGTAAATGAAGATGAACAAATATCTTTCAAGTATTATCGCGCGGAGATATTTTCCATTAAATTTTCGAAAATAGGTGCCTGTTTAATTTTTCAATCATTTCGGCATGTGTTGTTGTATGTAGACATAGAAAAAATAATCCCGTAATAAAATAAGTAAATTCGCAATCTATATCTCTAATCTTTTTTTTTTCAAGTTTTCGTAGTACGAAGCTTGGTTGCAGCGAGTGAATGAGAAGATTAACGGGTTATTATATTTCCTGCGTTCGTGGGTTAATATCACATCCCACATTCACGAAAGGTATTAAAATTGCAATTATTCAACGTAATACAAGGTCTCCATGACTCAATTATGTAGTCGAATAGACAACATAATATGTGTATCTTCTCGACGGATAAATCTCAAGATGCTACATTTTGTGCTATTTAGAATTATTTCCTCAGTACTTTATCTTCGCGTACTTTATCAATTTTGATATTTTTTCCGAATCAAATGTACATCTGACCTGAGAAATGACACGTTACATGACAGCCAGACATGACTTGAGCATTAGAGAAGAGTAAAATTTAGAAACATTTTATTTCAGTGAGATATTTCACTATTCCATGAATTTACTTATATTTAACTCGCGTTATTCTGGGCTGTTATTTCGTTAAATGTAGCTACCTCTATTATGTCTGATCGCAATTATCTCGAATGATTTAATAATACATTTCACTTTAAAAATGAAAATAACATGTTGCAAAGTAAAATAATGCACTCGCGCTTCATTTCTTTTCAGCATTGTGAAACGCGTTTCGTTATAAATGTAACGTAGTATTGTATGCAGTGTACCATGTCCTACATAACACATCTTTTCCAAAAAGGAAAGACCAGAGAGAGAATACCTGAAAATTTTATATTGCGCGAATGGAACCAATCGCTTTAAAAGACTCCTTATGCGGTTTCTCGATATAAAGTTTTGTCGAAGAAAAATGCGGCCGTAAGAACACAAGGGAGGAGAAGTAGCCGAGGGAGGAAATAAAAGGGGTCTTACAAAGGGATACCCAAGGGGGATTCTGTATGGCAAAGTGACAACTATACGCGCTTCGACATTATGAATTATCCAGCCTGCAGCAACACCTGCGCTTTTACTCAAATTTCACCGACGACTCGACGCGTAACATTGCGCGCGACGGAAATATTATATTTCCTGCAAACTGCATTTTTTAAGCATTATTGCGTTGCTTTTGCGAATGGTACATATACATATATATATATATATATGTATATATGTATAAAAGTTAAATAATTAAACAACTATATAAAACTGAGAATAAAAGTACAGGTAAGACAGAGAGAAAAGTGAATAGAAATTTAAGAAGAGATATTAAAAAGACGGAATTCTAAAGCGAAAAATTTGCATCGAGAGCTCGTAAAGAGCGAATCTCACTTCACACGAGAGGATCAAATTTACTTGCGACGTCATTTTGAAGAAAGAGAAATTTCTTTGCATTTAGGAAGAGTCACGCGGGAAGGGAGAGAAGACAGGCTAGTTTATCCATACTTGTCGATCGACGAGAAAACGAGGGCATCATTTATGGGGCTCTTAAGGAGAAACTGTTTGGAACAAAAACAAATTTACTCGTGGAGAGGAGGAAGTGGAGGTCGCTCGTAAACTCGAATTTTTCGCCTGCACTCGCGCTTATTCGTTTGATATGTCTATCGTTTGCCAAGCGAGATGTTAAAAATTTAATGAGCTTCGTGTAAAGCTCGTAATCCTCGAGATGGACGTTAAATGTTGCACGGAGGAGAGCCGCGCTTTGCTTTCGAGTGAGAGAACGTCTGTCGGGCCGGAAAGACAAACGCTTTTAAATTCGATTCTGCTCGTAATTGAATCTCAGCTCCACTTTTGAGAGACGTGATATTTCTTGGGGATACACGTAATAAGGAGAAGTGATAAGCGAATGCAAATTTTGCCGAGTGCCGCATCAATCTCGCTCGGACAATTTTCGCATGGAGCACGAGATAAGTATAATCTGTCGGCATAATCAGATTCCTTTTTTAATCCCCGAAAGCGCCGCGTATCGCACGTTTATTACCGGGATGCTTTTATCAGGAAGCAAGGATTAACCTTGCACGAAAAAGCAAAATTCTCTCGCCAATTATTAATCGTGGGTAAATATATAAATAAATAAATGAGTGTTAACAATCCAAGATAAATATTTGTGCCGATGATAATGAAAATAGCCTAAGTCATGTATTTTCCAACTTCTTGGTAAGCTAACGAATAGTCAAATCATACATCTGTCTTTGTTTTATGTTCAAATTAGGCAAGTTCAGATGTACACTAAAAAAATTCTGATTAAAAACGGACGATTCAGAAAATCTTGTAGGATTGATCAATTATTCTGGTTTATAATATTATAATAGATATTATATATATATATAATAGATATTATATTATAATATTATAATAATATTATAATAGGTATTATAATAGAATTCAATAGTTTATAACTTATAATAACCAGAATTCCTATTGTAATAACCAGAATACTGGATCAATTCTATAAGATTTTTTGATTTGTTCGTTTTTAACTATTTTTTTTCAGTGTATGATTTAACTATTAGTTAGCTTACCAAGAAGTCGGAAAACCCCGGCCCTTAAGGTTTTTAAATGGACGCAACATAAAATATTGGATAAATTTTTCTTTTTTAGATTTTTAGTTAGATTATCTTCATAATTACCAGCACATTTATTTTGTCTACGACAATCTCTTTTCTCGCAACCGCGTCACATATTTCCAATTCACGCGAGCGAGACGAAACATTAAAAATACTAAGCATTGCGGTGATTCTAACGTGCTGGTCCCCCCGCGAAACGTGTTCGAAAAACTTGGTCGTTACCCCGTAACTTACCACTCAGTTTGCGATCGTTTTCCACTCTTGCTTTTCGCGTTTCCGCGACGGCGGTCTTCAAATTCCCACGGTGGTTTCGCAGAACATATCGCACCGCTAAAGTGGAAGAAACTTGTTCGTCACCCCGTCGTTCGCGCGTTCACGCGGAGTTTCGGCGGATAAAGTCGCGTCTAGAAGCGCCGATTATTCCGAACGATTCGCGTTTGTCTTTCCGACGTAAAAAAGTAAATCGTAATATTATTTATCTCAATGCCCTGTGCGTCAATTCTCGTTTTTTTTTTTGTCTGCAATTCTGTTTGTTAGCGAGAGAAGGGAAAAATAATTTCCAGCAAATAATCGGTCTATATCACTAATTACAATCACATATATCTAACAATGTCACATTACGGTCGACATGCTCTTTGATCTGATAGGAACGGAAATACTTGTATCACTCACCGTCGATACCCGTCTGACTATGATTGACCCGTATCACTTATGACTCATAACGACCGACTACATGTCGACATGTATTGCTTACGTCCGATATGCCGATGGATTAGTCGACTCAGTCGAAGAGAGCGGCTCGATACGTGATTGCTCCCGAAACGGAGCAAGATCGAACGCATGCTTCTCCCGCTTCGCGAAATTATAGACTGCGAATCTACTCGATTATTCGTCCGTCGTCTCGTTCCTTCGTCGCTGTCTGTCTCGCGATCTTTCTCTCGCGAAAAATATGGAAAGTTGTCGTGATAAATTCGTCGCCGCGGCATCGCTGATTATTCCGCACTGATTATCGCTCGCGATTTTGCTTAATGGTCCGCATCCGTTCTCGGTTCGCCGCGGTGGCGGACATCATCGGAAGAATCCTTGAATTGTAGCACGATGACTACCCCGAATCACGTCCGCTCTTTACCCCGAGGGGCTGTCCCTTATGAAAAATGAACGCTCACCCGTTGGACGCACGAGATGATTAATTTTAAGCGATCGGGACGTAAGAATTGAATAAATCGAGAACGAAATAAATCGCGCGAGTAATCCTTCAATTACGAAACCCTACTGGTTTAGAAGAGACTGACAAAAATTTGAAAATTTTAACAAGCTGGAGAGATAAGAGGGTCATTTGCAGAGCATATAAACCGTTTGATATCAATCTCATTACGCTAATCCTGACTTTATTATATAATTCAGCGATCTATTATATTCACTGAAAGAAAATTTTGGTTAAAAACGGACGAATTAGAAAAATCTTGTAGGTTCGATTAAATACTCTCGTTATTATAAGTTATAAAGTATGAGTTCTATTATAATAACCAGAATTCCTATTCTAATAACCAGAATATTTGATTAATCCTACAAGATTTTGATACGACCGTTTTTAACCAGAATTTTGTTTCAGTGTTCTTTATGCAAGCAACGAAAATAAAGATGATGAGAATTAAAGTATCCTTATATTGTGGATAAAATATCCTTATATACTTCTTACGTATATCCGAGCGGTATAAAAAAATTCTCGATATAAAAATTTAATCGTTCAAACGTGTCACATTACTCACTCTGTTCCACATTCAAGTTCCATCTCGTCTTATCTTCTAAATATCATCATGTCAGCGACAGCTGTTCTAATATTCTCGATACAAGAATTTAATGCGAAAGAGTCGTCATCGAATTGTTACGACGAATTCGTCAGCGAAAGGCGACGATGGGAAGAAGCCCTTCCCTATCGTTTCGATTAAAGAAGACTCGTTGAGCGTTGATCAAGTCGCCGATCGTTAGATGCACTTTTTATACTAAATCGCCGTCCCGGACGTACGCGGGCTCTATCGAGCCTCCGCTCTATGGACGACGACGAGGGTCCTCGTTCGCGTCTGTACCCGCTGATCCTTCCTCCAGCTTAGAGATCACTCATCGCGGCGGATACACTGGGGCAAGGTCCAACAAACGTTTTCGCAAAGCCCTATCCCTACTTCGAAAAAACTTTTCACGTTCAAAACAATTCTCGTGTCTCAGCGTCGAGAGACACGTTCAAACTCGGAGCCGACGACGACGACGACGACGACGACGATATCGAGCCGACACCGGACTGTCGGCGGCGAACAATAGTACGAGCGATTCGACGAGCTCTCGGCGAGCAACGACGAGATCGACGCGATCTCCCCGCGCCGTGCGGGATCGAGGTCGCGGCCGCAGTCGAGCTTCGATCGGAAGGACGAAGCGAGACGAGGTGCGGGAAAGTGCGAGCGGAATGCCGAACAGGCCGTGCCGTCCGCGAGTCGTTCGCGAGGAGCGTCCGCCGGCTTTTACGTACGGGCGCACCCCCGTAGTAGCGGCAGGGCGCAGGATCGCTCTCGCCGACGTCTCCGGGGGTGGCTGTGGCGCATGTGCGGCGAATGTACTACAACGGGAACGGGAGGGCCGCATGCGAAGGCGCGTAGTCGCAGCCCCGTTCCGTCGACCTGGTCTCCTCTCTCCCCCCCCCTCCCACATTGTCCGTTAGTTTTAAACAATAATT
>VBVQ01002655.1:0-23574 GCA_011636635.1 Tetramorium simillimum
GCGAAGCATTAATATAAAATCTGCAAGCGTATATTTTCTCATATATATAAATCGTTAATTTAAATTACTCTAATTTTTTAATATAAAAATTTTTTAGTTTTATTTCGTCTGGAATAAGATTATTTTAAAAAATAAATGTAATATTTGTAACTATAAAGCAAGATAATATGCAAAATTGTTTAGAATATTATAAAAATGTAAATATATTGAATATTATTGAGCACCCTTATGTGTATGTATACTTTTACGCATTCATATTTAAAAATCAATTTGAAAATATTGTATCGTCTATTTCATCTCTTTGTTAATTTTATTTTTCTATAAATGGCATGTTATTCCATAATTTGTCACAGATACGGTAATTATCGTTCTTGTCAATTTAATTGTAACAATATACTTTCACAGCATCATTGATTTCGTAATTACGATAACGATTTAGTTACACTAATTGATCCGTAACAGGACAATTCAATTTACATAAGCGTTTGTTAGCGAGATCAGACTCTTAGGACAGTATGCTTTAAAAAACTATAAAATACTAAACTAATCAGTTCTTTTGATCGACACTATACACGTATTTATATTTGTTCAGAGTATAATACGATTTATAGAAGAAAGTATCACTTATCGATCACTTTGGAAACACTAAATGATTTAATGGGCTTTAATCGGTCATGGATCCATAAGATTCACCGCGGAAGCTCGGAGATTTAATTGGTATTCGCCGAAGAGCATAGCTGCTAACCATCTGTATTGCTCATCTTTGGACGTTCCCGCCAAAATGTTCCCAAAGTATGGGCTGTCCTTACATCTGAAAGATAATTAAACATCAATCATTTTACCAAGGATATAATTAAAAATTTATGAACATATCTATCGTTAAACTATAATACAAAAATGATAAATTTACTATTATATTTACTAATGGAAATTAGTGATATTTTTACCTTGTTGGTTTCTTGTTCTTTGTAATAAACGTGATGGACCAGCTGTAGAAAGGCACGTCTAGTTAGTATCTTTCAAGAAATCTATTAAAATCGTAATATGTAACTTTATACTAGTATAGTATATTTACCCCATCTGTGGATTACGTTTAGGCTCGTGTCCCAAGTACCAAATAATATCTTCTATCTTCCACTCATGAAGTTTCATGGAGCACACCTTATCCTTGTAACAACAGAGCTTCGCCTGACTGAACTCGAAGAGGTAAGTCTTCAGATTCTTCGTCTTGGTGTCCGCAAATTTAAGTTCGCCGGAAATCGTCATAGGCGGCTTTACCTATATAGAGGGGAATGGAGAGTGAGATAGGGAGAGAAGAAACATAATTAATTTCAATTAGACCATATCCTGTTTTCGCAGCGCATGCGGGACGCGTCTTTCTTTTCGCCTCTGGAATCACGCAATTTGATCCCCATAAAAGTTTACGCGCACTTTATAGGGCCTTGAACTCGCTTCGCTACTATATAAATTTAGATCGTGGGAATCTGTAGCATAATTTTTGTATACGTGAAGCTATGCTAATAATAAATTTCACCATGATATATAACGCTGATCTCTTGATACATACTTAGAGATATATCACTTTATACAAATTTGTTTGTTTTATCGTTAGTACGTACTAGAGGCACGATGTCTTTGTACAATCGATCTTTTCTGAGGACGAGGGCATTATCTTTCCTGTCATCCGAGTCCCAGTATCCCCATCTCGCCACTGTTTCCAGTACACGTTCGCTGTGATGCAACGGTCTCTCCAATGCGCCAGACAGAGTATACTCCTCTAGACAGAGTTCGTGAGGCGGAAAACTAGCTTTCTCAGAAATTTCTCGGCACACATCGAACGCAGTCTTCTGAGGCCCAATCTAATTAATCGGTTAATTAATTAAAAATAAATAAACGAAAGATTATATTGTCAATTTTAATATATAAAACAAAAATTCAAAATAAATTCAATTGATTTTACTTCGCTTCACTATGAAAGAATATCGCGCAACGTTAATCGAAAACTAATCATCAATGCCAGAGAATCTGAAAAGTATCCTTACGGTGACGTTCACACACTCTCCATTCGGCGACAGAATGTATATCCAGATCTTGAGATCTCCCGAGGGCGCACCTCGCGGTCCATTGTTGGATACATGATGTTTTTCCAGAATCTCTAGCATCTTCGCTTCCTTAGCCAGATCAGCCGGTGACAGTTGATAAAGTTTCGGATACAATTTGATGAGATCACCGACGACCTTGGTTTCCGCCCGATTCCATTCCTCGACGCTATTCTCACCGGCATGCATCAGTGTTGGACCCCAAACTGCTGAAAGATTTTCTACTGTCATCAGATTCCTGGCACTCTGCTGACTGAGGCCGTGAAGATGCGCTAGGATCCGGCGAAGTGTCGCCGACGTTATTGGATTCAAGGTGGACAGTAATTTCCGATAAGTCGCCACTCTATTTTCCTCGCTGGTCGATTCTATAGAAAGAAAAATTATTTTTTTATGTATTTCTTCAGCAATATTAATTCTCTAAAATTATACATAAATCAGTATCATAGAATTTCGTCGCATCTATTTTATATAAATCACTTAAATTTATTTTGAATGAATCGTTTGTTACCTGAAGCGAGGCAGAGTCGGTCGTGTATATTAGGAGGGAACAATGGATCAGGTAAATCTCGAAGAAATCTTCTAAGAACCGTCGCAACGTCATGTTCTGTATACACATTCCGCGTTATTTGTGTAGCCCATGCGTCTCGTCTAAAAGCTTCCAATAGTTTTACTACGGCACTGCTTGATCCGCTACGACGATAAATACCTTCTGTCATCATACCTGAAAGATAAGATTTGTGAGACATTTAGTAGCATTACAACCATATAATATCGTTCACAGATACTAGAATTTAGTGCAACTAGAATTATTTTTAAAAAATTTGATTATCATGTAGGATTCGCTAATGTCATTAATTCTAATAATAACTATATCACAAATTTAAATTTCATTGCGGTATATTATTGATGATATGAGAGAGAGAATGATTGTACATAAAAAAGTAACTGAAAATTATTTTGTTTGTTTCTAGGAAAACCAATCTTGAAAATTAGAAAATTAATAATTACGGGACATTATCGAACACATATATAATTCTGTACGATATTATTTTCATTCCACGATACAAGATGATGACTCATTAATCACCATGGGCATAAATGAAGTTGACGCATTTGTCCAAGATGACGGGCACATTGTCCTGCGTAATCTGCTGTTGGTCTAAAGCAGGGCCGCAGTTTGTAGCCGCTTGATATAGCGCGTGTCGCCAGGCGGTCGCCTCATGAGTTCCCGATGTGGCGATATGCAGGGCGCCGTTACTCCCGGCATCCACAACTACCACTGGAACAATTCCACATCCAGCAATCGGTCCTTCTTGATCTCGCAACACTGCAATATCACAATGTCGCAATTTTAATAAACATTTGTAAGATAAAAACCAAATAAATCAAGATCTTCATGATATAAAATCAGTGAATACCTATGAGAAGAATAAATACGAAATGTTCAGGCTAAATCTTTGAATTTAACAATATTATCGTGCGAATTTTATATACCATATATTCTTCACTTAACGAAACTACGTACTTACATTATGGACTTTAAAATGCAGTCTAAAAACTAAAATAATACTATCACATAATTAAATTGATAATTAATTTAAATAACATCAATATTACTCATGTGATAATAACAATAGAATTTTATTATGTGGCAATTAAATTTTAACAAGGATTCTTTATCTCCTTTAAACGAGAATTATTTTTTTAACATCATTATTGATGAAAATTTAAAATTAATATTAACGTTACATTAATAATTTAGTAATAACATTTGTGTAAATCAGGATATATCGAGATATGACTAAAATGCATTGCATTTTTATTGAGCAGCTCCTATCGCATTGAGTCACTGATAAGACAGCAACTGATTTTGTTTATTATTGCAATTAGGTCACGTCTTTTGCGTTTCTGCTGCAAGATTAATTGGGTCACGATTATTTCAATGATCTATCGAAAGAGATTAAGCTGAAGCAAGTCATTGATATTGATGACACATGAATGAATACCGATAAGGATACAAAAATAAATTGATCTAACATCAATTAACATAACATCAACATAATTCATTAAAATAAATTGAATTTTTCTCTGTATCTATTTTATTTATTTTTTACATCAACTTTATATTTTTATATTACACAGTAAGAGTTTAATCTTATATTTTTATTAGCTTATATTTTATTAGAATTACAATATTTTCAAAGTTTTTAGAACTTACCAATACAGCGCGCTTTTCGCAGATCCAAATATTCCAAGTTCACAGCAAATGCAGATTCTAAAGATTTTGTATAAATTAACGTTCTTTCTTGTAAGAGAAGCCAAGCTGGGAACCAGGTACCTGTTACGCCTTCCTGAAGGGATACAAAAGATAAACCACAATCGTATGAAAAAACATAATAAAATTTCATATTTTTCGGTCGACGACAAAAAATTTAGCAATTCACAATGGAATGCGAAATATTTGGAACACAGTGTTTGCGACACTATAAAAGAGGAATTTGCACATCAAAGCATATAAGTTTTCGCTTTCGCAAGCAGAAACGTTTTAGTAACCATTTAGAATTCCATAAAAAATTATACTGTTATCTTCAAATAAATATAATTATAAACTTTTATGCTGATATAATTTTATTTTATACAATTTTTTAATCTGCAATAAAAAAATGCTAATACATTAAGAAGGAATATGATATCAAATTTGACGTACCTTATAATACGACTGCGATATGCTTGCAAATTTATAATAATAGATTAATATAAAATTGTGACACATAATAAATGCCAAGCGAATAAAAACGAAAGCGATCAGCTTTAGTAATTAATTGCGCATAGAAATTTTAACACGCTATTTTCATTATTTTATTAATTTATTGCTCCTCTGCTTACAAACATTGATTTTATTATGTTGTGTTTTTTTATATGTACCTTCAAGTAAGCCCAACCTGCTCTGGTGAAATCGGCAGTGTACTTCGTGGAGAAGATCGGCGTGGTTGCCTCGAGAATTCTCTGGGCCCAGATTCGTCTCTCGGCGATACCTTTTGCGTAGAAAATGTGCACGCTCGGTCTGCTCGCGCCGCTAATTGCTATGCAATGCACCGTCTCACCGTCCATGGTCCTGCACACATTTCGAAATTATCTTCATCAAGTAATCGCGAGTGACCGGCTGACGGGCTAGCACATATTATGTGCCAATCGTATGATGAGTCAAAGGGAAGTAAAGATATGTAGCGTTAAATACAGATTAGACACGTTGACGTACGAAGAAAACTGCGCATTTATAAGAATCATGCTGTTGCATCAGGAATTGACCATTTCTTACGGATTGATCAAAGATTGATGAAAGAATTGATCATTGCATATATGTATATATGTATGACATAATGTAATTGCAATATATGTATGTTATAGGTACAGTCAAATTATTTCGTATGATATTTTAAAATATCTATATAATAATGAAATTATATATTATATATTTTATATATAATATAGTAATTCATATCAATTGTTATCAGATTTCGTTCTCGAGAAACTATTCTCTCTCGTGAAATCCTTTTCTTCTCGTTTAACAAAGAGGACCTTGAGGCCTCTCTTGTAAAGTGAGAGAGAATGAGAGAGAGAGAGAGAGAGAGAGAGAGAGAGAGAGAGAGAGAGAGAGAGAGAGAGAGAGAGCATGCTGTAAGCCTGGGGGAACGTCTGCCCGGCGTTAACACTTGGTGTTGGTCGATGTAAATATACGAGTGAGTCACTTAATTATTCGAACAATGATAAGCTACTGAATTCAAATCGAAATTATATTCTCTAACGTTCATAACCGATATGAAACACGAAATATATGAATTATCTTGAGATTAAACGATAAATATGTTTGCTATTAATAAATATTTTTATTCTGATAAATTGGATAAAAGTAATCTTAGATAATGATGGAATAAATGGAATTTTGTGAAAGAATGCTCAAAGAAATGCTTAAAATCGTGAAGCTCATTGTATAATATATGTTGTATTTACGTAGTAAAATAACAGACTTACTTAACATCCTGAAGCAGATGAATACTGTATACTGTTTCTAATTCCAGGGCCTCTTTCAGCGTAGACATGCTCTTGTCAGCGTAGAACGATAATTTCCGATCAAGCAACACTGCCGCTCTCGGCACGAGGTCCTTGGCCCTCTCGATACCCATTCCAGGCCTCCACGAGAAATATAACGATATTTCTAATTAATACTCCAATTAATGCGGTCGCTTAACTTAAATGACAGACGCTTATTCGAACGTTAATCGCAATTACTTTATTAAGAAAAATTTCTTTCCTTTATAAACTTTGTTATTTTCTTCAACACGTTTCTTTTTCTAAAAAATTTTTTGACAACGATAACTTTTAAGCGGCATAATTTTAAACTTATAAATCACGAAACATTCTCGTTGAATTATTAAAAACATATTAATTAATAGTTTGATTTCTTAGTGAAAAATAGTCTCGGGATTAGAGACTCGTGAAATATATTTCTCGCGTAAGTTCGCATTGCCTTTTACCTGTACACTAGTCCCCTATGTGTGACCGGATTGTGCGGAGCATTCACCTTCGGCCTCTCCATTCGTTGCGACCTCGAGCCGGACTCACCAATGTGCTCGCGAGTCCTGGATAACAGTTTACTACCACTCTTAACGAAACTGATCACATTAGGCTTGATTACGTGCACCGTGGACTCCTGTCCTAGTTTCTTCAATTTTTGTATCACGCTCACTTTGCGATGGTCCTCGGCAAGCCTCGGCGTCCCCGGCGAAGGGCTGATAGCACTCTCTTCGTCGTTATTGGCAAGTGTCGTTGTTGTCGTTGTCACGGACGGGCTCGCATTCGGTTGAGGAAGCGGAGGACCCTTCATGGACGGCTTCCTGGGAGGTACAGCGGGCTGCTTCTTGGTCACCAAATGCGCCAGCTTCGGCAAGAGAGGCGGATTTTTGCCCGAGGCTTGAACCTTGTCGGGCTGCTCCACACCTTCCGCCACGTCATATTCGTTCTTAGGAAGGGAATCGAATCTCTTGGGTGGCTCCGGAGGTGTCAAATTAACGCTAGGATGTGTCAGGTCCTCGTCATCTTGCTCTTCTTCGGCACTCTCACGAAAGTCCAGCGTACTCTCGGCGCTAGAATCGTTAGTAGCCAACAAGGTCTCCAGCAGCATTAAATCGTTATTCTCGTAATTGCTATAAACATTCTCGTTCTCGGACGTCCTCGCGAACGGATCGAATTCGAAGAGCACGGACCTGCTGCTCTGCAGTCTAGTGTCCGAGGGAACCGCCGTCGGTTGTTGCCGACAATCGACTTTCGGCGGCGACAGGTTCTCGTAGAGAGAATTTTGGATGGAAGCCTGGCTCTCGAAGGACGCGGAAGAGGTCCGATCTATCGGCGAAATTTTCCTCTCGATGGATTTCTCCAAACCTTCCTCTTCTACGCTAGATATCCTGTCCACTTCATCGACACTCTCAGCTTTCGTGCCTGGCGTGGCGTCGTAAAAGGTCCAAGAGTCTGATCTCGACAGCCTCTTGGCAGAGATTTCGGACTTGTCGAGCGACAGACTTACATTGACGTCCGACAAGTTTAGACTCTGATCGGAATCGCTAGCCTATTCGAGGAAGAAAGATTTAAGAAGCATAAGATTTGTTTTTATTTATGAAAGATTTAAGAAGCATAAGATTTGTTTTCATTTATTTACGAATCAAATGGAACAATTCTAATTTTTACAAGCGCTTTAATTTTTCCAGTGGCTAAAAGCAAGACCAGCTCTACCAATAATATCGAGAGTTACAATATCAGAGTGACATTAGTAATATTTTATTGCAGAATATTGAAAAAAGAGGGTGAGACAACGAAGGAGACCTTACCTGACCCCGCGCGAAGTTGAGAGCGTTGAAGTCGGGAAAATCCCGCTCGTTCTTGTCGGACACCGTAGAACTGAGTGTGTCGTATCGGCCGCTACTTCCCGACGTGACGGACTGCAGCTCGTCGTAGATAGATTCGTCCGGAAGCGGGGGTGGCGGATAGACCGGGGGCGGCGGGCTGTGTCTGCCACCCGTGGACAGATCCTCCTCGTTCCTCATGCTCTTCAGATTGCCGCTCAGAGGACTGTAAAATGAGATGCTGCTGAAGATGTTGTCAGCCGGCATGGACACGCATCTGTCCTCCTCAGCCGGATCTTTGAGCTTCTTCTGGACGCTGCCCTGACCGACCACGTCGTCCTGATTCAGGGACGACAGCCGTCGCGTCAGCAGACTCTTTACCGACTTCTCCAGCCGAATGCTGGCGTTTCGCGTGCTGGAGATAACGGCGCGTCCCTTCACCGTCATCTTCTCCGAAATCTCATCTTTCAGTTGGCGCGAGCTCGTGCTGAGGCTGCGAAAGAACTCGTGGTTGCTGCGAGTGTTTTCGCTGGTGTTGCTGCTGGTCGACTTCAAATCGTCGCTCTTTTCAGACTGGCCGGATTCGCTGGTCGGACTGCTGGAGTGAGTGGACGGCAAGGTGGTCGTCGGCAGGAGTCTTCGAGGTGCCGGTATTGGTTTGCTCTCGGTCACTACCGATCGCGGCTTTGGTATCGGCTTCACCTCCATCACGGAGATTGAATCCTCGATTACGTAGTATCCGGTAAAATCGAACTATAGTATGCTCCGATGTTAACCCATTGATCCTGGGACATATGAAAGTTTCACTCTGACTCTTGGCGGCCCGAATTAATGCAAGCTCGAACTGGAAACCTTTTCCCACAATTTATCAAGGTCACTTAAATATCGTTTAATACAAAGACAGAACATTGAGAATCAGCGTGGATCTTGATGTTAAAATAATATATTTAAACAAGATTCACAAGGTTTATAATACAAAAGGTTTGAACATTTCGTCTGAATTTCGAGTTATTTTTAGCGAAGTAATTTGTCACTCAAAGAGTGACGGATAAATAAAATCGTGAAAAACGGCTAGAAGATTGAAGTCATAAGGCCAATGTAAATATAAATCGAAGGCGTAATCGAATATAGCATTAAAATAATCCGTAAGTACTGCAGTCATAGAATTGTAAAATTTGAATCAATAAAAAGTAAAACGAGAATTGATGCTTCACATATAAAGACTAAATAACGAAATCCACATAAATATAATTAAAGCAACGTGATAACAACTAAATTAGCCCAGCTAATAGTATTAAAAACGGATGATTCTATAACATATTTTTACAATTCTTCTCTTTACTTTTTTTTCCTTTGTTCCAAGAACTGTAAGTCTCATAAAAGAGAAGCGTTTTCTAGAGCTTGTCAAATGAAAAGCGCATTTTCCTGGTGCCGTTATTAATCGGGTCTCGCCAATAGGCGCCAATAATTGTTCGTTTTCAGGATTAATCAAATTGTTATTTCTCTCTCCGCACTGAGCGCGTGACAAAATAAACGAGCGACGCAAACAGAAAGGAAATTATGAATTGTCCCAGGGTGAATCATCGTTCCGAAAGCCGATACCGACGCCCATAGTTTCCGGCTACTATTTCAACTGACTGGCGAGTGAGTATCACATCCATTGTTCCATATCTATCAGACATAGATCATTATCGCATCTCGTATCTATCGCTTTTAGTTGCATTTAAAATGACCTATGGACTTACGTGAGGAATGTGATACAAATATTCATTCTTCAAGTAGCTTAATATAAATTAAATCTAAAATACAATAAAATAAATCTAAATAAGGTTCCACATCGCTGACATTGTTATATGTGTTACTTACTTCTTTTCTCTCTCTCTCTCTCTCTCTCTCTCTCCCCCTTTTAAATACTACAAATTGATTTTCTTAGAAGGAAAGAGGAGAGGAAAAGATTGCAGAGAAACATGCGGAACAGTGCTACGCTAAGAAGACTCCATTACGGAATAAATAAGCAGAGTATCTGACGCGTGCTTGTTCCAATGAAAGTCATGATTCACGATCAACTCACACGATCATCAAACCGACCAACTTTGTCGAATTGTTTGTCTGCGGTATAAACGATAAGTGACTTCTTATCTTTTAACAGGTTAAAACTTCCTCGAGATATGAAAGTGAATTTCAAATGGAAAGGAACAATTAAACGGCTAATTAAGGTAACGAGCCTTAACGACGTCCGAAATATCAATGAAATAATAATTTCATACATTAAGGATATTTTTATTTAACGACTAGTATTGTGCCGTAAACATTATGATTGTAACAGTTTAGGTGGATAATAAATTATATAATTACGCAAAGTGATGTCGTTGAATCGGTCTGTTTGAGATACACACTATAAAACATTATGAAACATGTAGAAAGTGTTGCATTGATGTGTATAATTAACGGCGCGTCATGTGGGCTTCACAATGGAGCTCGCAAACGCGTCACCAGTTTGCGCGCATATTAATTATTCCTATGTCAAAAACACCTGTGGACGTCCGTTTTCATGTCTCACTGACGAGAAATTTGCGTTTCCGTGCGTATGAATTAATGAAACTTCACTTGATAAAGATAAAAGTCGCAGATTTTTTAGATATGTATGCCGCGTAGCAGTGCGCGATTAAAAATTATATATACAGGATGTCCTAGATCTGCACGGCCAAACTGAAGGGTGAATTCAACACGCTGAAACGAGAAGATTTATTTGATATTTTGGTCAAATCTCAAAAATAGCACTCCTCCAAATCAAGATTTGATAAAAATTGAGTATTGATATTTTACCAAATTCAGATATTAAGTGCATATAAAAGCATTATTCAAATTATAAGAATTATATGTAGAAAAAGAAAACAATCTGTATCAAATAAGAATCAGTGTTTTTAATATTGGAATTTGGTGTTAAATATTTTAATTATCAATTTATTGCTAAAAATAGCAATACTTTATTTTTGTATTATTATTAATATTTTTATGAAGGTAGTGCTGTTATTTATATAGTTGCTTATTTATATATATAAACTTTATTTATATTATTTATATATAAATACTACTATTTATATTTTTATGAGAGAATACTATTCTTGAGATTTGATTAAAGTGTCAAAGTAGAGAAGTTTCTTATTTTGACGTGTTGAATTCACTTTTTTAGTTTGACTGTGCAGATCGGGGACGGCCTGTATATTCCTTCTTTCAAAACGGTGCATAATCGAGAATCATTGTGCAGATTACGAATTCCGCTGTTTGTCCGTTAGTGTAGCAAAACACTCAGGTCAAAAACCTACCTCGCCGTTGTCACCGTCGCCCGTACCGGTTGCCCCTTCCTGCGATCCTTCCTTTTCTCAAATCACCGCTTCCGTTTTCTCGCAGCGAGTCTACTATTTCAACATTTCGGATTCTTTTTTTTTTCTCTTCAAGCGAGAGTGTCTTCTGAACTGAAGCTACACGGGTCCACGGGTATATTTCTCAATCGTTCATCTGTATTCCGTCCACGATGTGGGTCCACTATTTCTTTTCATTAGCACGTGACTCATGTACGTAATTACATGCATTATCTGTATATGCACAATTTTTCATATTCTACGTTTATGCAAATATTCCGCATATTTGCGCGAATGAATCATTGAAAGTGCGATAAACTTAGAAAAACCTTTTGTTAAATAATACCGAATACCTTGAAAGTAGACATGCTCGGCAATTAGTGCCAATTATTATTTTTAAAAGATACGTGTTCGCCGTTTTTTTTTTGTTTATCAATGTAAATTCAAATTTCAGCGCAAAAACGAGAAACGGGAGCCTAGTACGCGCTGGGCCGAGAGCATTTAATGAGTTAAAGAGACACTTTGCGCGCGCGGCAACGAGCGGAGAAAGACGCGCGCGCGTGCTCCGGCGCGCATACACGTTGACAGTATCGCGGGTACACGGGTACACACAATGAGCGTACGCTGTAGATTTCACAGTTTGTGAGCGCGGAGGCCTTCTCCTTTCTCCTCGTGGAGCTCGACGTATTTCGGAATGTAATTTTAGAATGTCCGAGTCGCTGTGCGCGGAGCAGCGTCGGGCCGTGGTTCACCTGGTGCCGGGTGCGGATTTTCGCGTGCAACCGCCGGGGCGACGTACGTGGAGATAAGAGCGACTCGTGAGATACGATAAGATAAAAAGGCGTCGAGCGACGCGCGCGTGTCGTCCACCCGACGGCACAGCTCGTGCCTATGCACTGACGCGGCTCGGCTCCGCGCCTCCGCTCTCCCGTGGTCCCCGTCACCCGTTGCCCACGCATCCATCGCCGTCGCTGCTCTCGGTGGTAGAAGGAGGAGCCGGAGAAGGGGGACCAGGCCAACGCCATCGCAGGCTACCAATTGCAACGGCCAGCAATGCAACTGCACGTGGAATGTGTTATTCGTTTTCTGCCTAAACTGTTTACAAACGTCGCACAACGCAGAATGCAACAATCTACTAATTAACAGAGTAGATATGGGACAGATCCCATTCAAGCCCAGCATCTCGCACAGTGGAAATTGTACAAAACAATTAACAAATTAAACAATTAAATTTCTTTTCGATGACTTTCCAGGAAGCAGAGAAATCAAAAAGTATTTTTCTTAATTTCTTTTTATTTTAACTTAATTTTTTTAATTATTAACAGAATAGATATAAAAGATCCTATTCAGACTCAGAATTTCACACAATAGAAATTATATGAAATAATTAATAAATTAAACAATTAAATTTCTTTTCGATAATGTTTCAGATAGCACAGAGAATTCAAAAGTATTTTTTTTTATTTTTGAATTAGGAAATAAATTTTTTTCCATTTCTATTCTAAAAATATTCTTAAGAATTCAAAAAGAATTCGCTTCTATGTCATCAATTCTGAGCTCTTTTTCGTATATAAAAGGAATCTTTTCAGAAAGAAAGAAACTCAGAAACTCAGAAAACTCAAAATTCAGAAACTCTTCTATGAAAGGACCTCTTTTGGATTTATTTAGGACGCTAATGTCCATTTCTACCTCAATGTAGATTAACTTTAATCGGTTTAACTTATCTCGTATTTTTTTCCCAATTCTTAGAATTAGAGAAAGATAGAAAGTAAGTTAAACCAAGATTAAAGTTAATCGACATCGGTAGAAATAGGCATAAGAAATTAAATCGTTTTTAAATTCATAACAATTATTTTTGTTATTTAGGTAGATATAGAAGATTCCATTCAAATCTAGAAACCCATAGTGAACACACACAACATACGTACATTATACAAAACAATTAACAAATTAAATAATTAAATTTCTTTTCGATGACATTGCAGTTTTTGAAAATTTTGCTACAAATCACGCGATTGAATATTCAATTTGCTATCCATAATTCCAAATTAATTATCTTACTTAATAAAATGAATGCAAAGTACAGTTCCAGCATTACATAATTAGGAATCATTTCAAAAATTTAATTGTAGGAAAATGGATAGCAATGCACGTGCCACGTGAAATGTAAGCAATTAATATAAATTTACTACTAAAAGTAAATTTAGTAAATAGAACAAGGAGAGATATTATTCTACGAAGAATATTTTAATGAAACCTTTATTAAGACTTTTATCATGCCAAAGACAAATGACGACTTTGGCTATACAAACAGATAAACGTTTTCCCGGCGAGAGTCCTCCATGCAGGTGCAAACTAAACAATATACCGTTATAAAATTTTATAGATTTATTATATTATTAAAAAGAACATAACAAAATCGCACATATAAATCTGAGGTCACGTAGAACAAAAAACCAAGGAAATACTAATTTCTGTATATGGTTAAGAATTAAATAATATGTTTACTTATAAAAATATTTCTTTTTTTAAATGAACTTATTTATTTTGCTCTATAATTATGCGAATACCAGTATCACTCTGATGACATTTCGTTAGTTGCTTTTGTTAAGTTGATTATATTAATTAATGAGATTTTAGCATTTAAACGAAGCAATGTCAACTGCACCTGCACTATCGAGCGACTTGCGCGGGTATTTCTACTATCTTAAATCACAATGGTGACGACAAGTTTAACTATTTATTCGTTAATTAGTTCCTTAAGATTGATCGTTACATATAAGCACGTACACCCGCACGCACGCACACACGTTTTAGTAGTCGTATACATAAAAACGCGTGATGAAACGATTCGATGATTGCCGATGATCTCTTGGCGAATATTCAAGGACGCGACACAGTATTGCATCACAGATTTAAAAACTATAGTAAGTATATAGTAATTAACAAAATAATCGATGGAACTTAATGGACGTTAATTAACAAACGATAGAACGTTTCCATTAATTTTAGCTATCAAAATTACCCTTATCATAGAACAACTGAAAAGATAAATAAAAAAAATTAAGATAAGTAAATGGACGGAAAATTAACATAACTTTACGAAAATAATGATATTTATGATTTTGAATTAATGATTTTGAGATCATCATCATTCACACATCGAGAAATCACACGAGGAAATTATATTTTTTCCCGCGGAGCGACTCGCTTTTATTATATAATTCCCCTTATCGTCGTAAGATTAATTTACCGCGATCGATTCGAGTCGGTCGCGCAAACCCGTAAAGAGTACCTACGTTTTCGGCGTGACGCCGAATGCTTAGGCCATAAAATCGTAAAAAAATATTCAAGCGCGGGTTCGTAGGCGAGCATCTGGTGTTGTATGCCCCTGGTTCCTTTGCCTTTTTATTCTTTTTTTTTCTCGAGGGTTTGAGGCAAAAGGTGGAACGCGCGTTTACTTTCGTATACTTTGCAGAAAAGAGTGAGATCGCTCGCGGTGTCCCGAGTCGAAATCGCGAGTGCGTGCGTTGCGCGGTGGCTGCCGTAGTTTCTTTTGTTTTTATGAAGAGGAACGATCGACGGAATATCTACTATTATGTTGGAACACAGAGAGACAATCGTTAAACAATGCGACCAGCCCTCAGCCGATAACGCAATTTTGCGCAAAATCTATATAACGGAAATCAGCAGACGTGCGATTTACATTGATACATGGCGTTTCTACATTTATACATATATTTTTTTGGAATACCTACGGACGATCAAATTACGTCGTCGTAATTAAATAATTTTTAATTAATTGAGCAATTTCTCGCTTATTCTTGTAATGTAAGACAATTGGTCCATGTAGAACAAAAATACATTTTTTAATAATTTTACATACTTTTACCCCATTAATTGAGACGAAGAGAATAATAGAAACAAATGATTTGCGAAACTTATCGGGTAAGGGCTGAGATAAACGATTCAATCTCCTCTCTTCGCTTTTATCCAAATTAATAATAGCTTTTTGACACCCCGTACCAATCTATTTTGCAAATAAAAAAATATACGGTTATCTACTAAAATCCCTAATTATGTCAACGAATATATTCGTGGAGAAAATAATAGCAAATTTTTAAGTTATCAAATCCATGAAATATAGCTTTCAACTCTGTAATATTCGTATTACAGAGATTGTTACAGTCTTAGCGTAGGCGAAGTGTATCAAATTAAAAATTAATATTTTATATATATATACTGCAGGATGATTTTAATAATTAATCCGGTCACGTGGCGACGGATACGAGGCATCGTGAATCTGCCATGTAATTCGAAATCGTCAAACTACTATAATAGTTCTTCGAAATCGGTTTACGACTGCAACGTGTGATTCGAGACTATAGGATAAAGAGACAGAGAGAGAGAGAAAGAGAGAAAGAGATAGAGAGAAAGACAATGACATAGAAAGTTTAAGAGATTAATCCGAGGAAAAAATCTTTAGGCACACTCACACACATACACGTACATTTATATAATTATATATTTGTGTGTATATATTATGCGTAGAGCGCAAGAGTCTTTATTTTTTGGCAAGCAAAACGCGGCTTCGCACTTTTATTCGAATTCCTGTCGGAGTCAGCAAGGGTGACGTGATTTGCTCATTTTTTTAATTCTTTGCGCCTGAGCGTCATTTGCAGGAGAGCAATATTAAATAAAAATATGTAGATGAGAATAATGATATCAGAATGTAAGACTGACATATATATATATGTATATATATAATACGCAGGAAAAACGAAAAATAATATAAATGTACTGCCTACGAGATATTTTTTCTTGGCTTAGACAATTATTAATATTATTATTCTCCGATTATTATAAATATCGTTTATACATGCTATTAGTTATTCGTACGATAAAATCTAGCATGAGAAGTATTGATATTAAAAAAGATCAAATTAGCGCAAAGAATTAATCTATAAGAAATTACACATCTATTTTCGTTATTAATTTCGATCAGATTTCGACAATGTCGATTTTCCAATCGCTTTGTACTCGCTCAGCCGATCAATATCTTGCAGAAAAAAATGTCGTAATGCGAATATTCAGATCACCCTCGTAACGCCACCATCGTTCAGTATACGGACTCTTAAAATTGCTTATTTTTCTTTGTTCTTCGTACGTTTTCGCGCAGTGTTAGTTAATTATAATGTAATCGTTATGTCATAATTTAATAGCAAATATATTATCACATTTAGATTGTATTAATTTTTAAGACGACCGGCCAGACGTTCTTCGACGAATCTTTCGTCGCTTTGCAACTTTCATGCTGAATAATAAAGCCTATTAATGCCCAATTATTTTACGATATATCTTTCAGTCAGTGTCATTTAATTTATGCTATAACAACAATAATGCAATAACTATAGTCGCTTAGAAATACAAATAAAAATCCTGCAAACTTCTACCGCGGAATATTTTACTTTCGATATCATGTTTCAAGCACCAGTTTCAAGCAACGACATTGTCATCTAAAAGTCAATATCTTTACATTGAAACACTTGACCCTCTCGTTCTTTTTCCTCTCGACGCCGTTGATAAGATCTCGCCATGACGTAAATAACTGAGTTGCTTTGTTTCGCAGATTCCAACAATGAGCACTTAAGAGAGCATTTCAATTCGCACGTTAAGAGAGCGCAAGCGATGACATTCGTCGTAGACACGTCCGTCCGGTATGTTAGATTTAAATCTAAGAAACATTAATATAGAATATATTATCGTGTAGTTTATATAAGGTATACGTTAAGACACTTACTGCTACAGCAAAAATTCAACAGTTAAAAGATTGTAACAACTAGTTTACGCTCGCAACGAACGCGGAAGCGGACGATCAGACTGAAATCTTCCTGAGTTTGCGGACATTTCAGACCTCCCAGAAAAGAGAAACTTACAGAAAAAAATAAAACGAAAGGATTAAAAAAAAGTATTTTAACACAATACAATTATATAATAATATACAAATATATAATAATACAATTAAAACTTTAAAATTATATTTCTATTTAAAAATAAAAAGAGTTACGCCCCATTGTCAACTTAAACATTTAAAAGTACTTAATTATATCTTGAGTCTTTAGATAAAAGTGCTTTTTCTCGTAGGTCAGTTAATTAAACAGAGAAAAGAACGATCCGCTTTGGAATGTAGCAAGCTGAACCGCGCGATTTTCCGCAAACGAAGAAATCTGGTCGCACGTTTCACATTCGAGGCAGCTCACACCCCTCGCGCATCTTCCTTCCGTAGAACATCGTTCATCTCCTTTATAATCGGGGTCACTTTGGCACGCATTAATTTTTTTTTGTTCTTTTTGTTCGTAATGTCGGCACGGCGCCGCTGCTTATCAGTTATGAGCTCGTAATTATAATAAGTGCGAATAAGTCTCGGTAGCAACCTGAGACTGACCGCTCGGACGATACGATAAAATGAGGTGTTCTCGTTAGGCGCTCATTTGGCCACGCTCATCGGGAAAACTACGTTTTCGCAGACTACGAGAGACGCCGGAAAACATGTCAGCCGCACTGAAATTTCGCAAACTTCTTTGTCCCCGGAGCTTCCCTTTATTTCTATTACATATATAGATTCTTAGCAACAGTTTTCCTGACGTACGGAACGCTTTATTCGAGTTGTGCTATGACTTTTTGACCGAAATCAAAAAATAAACAATTTACTCCAAGTAAATACTAACGGCGGACGGAGCCAGTCGCGCTAATTGCGGACGTATAATTAACAAGAAACCTTCTTCGTTATGGGTATTGTAAATTATGCGCGTCGCGACGCGCGCCGATAAACTATTTCTTGATATAAATATTCTGAATGTGCTAACGCGCTTGGCATATCTTCGAAACGGCATGTAGATATGCGCGGACGAGAAATGGAAAAAAGTAAGTCGTCCTCTTTCAGCAGTCAAGGTAGCGCATTGTGTAAAATCATGTATATAAAAAGTCGCGCATATCGAGAAACCCGTTGCACCGTGGAATGGAATGACGCATCGCGTTTACGAAATGCGTTTTACGAATATAAAATATACCGACGTATACATCAAAAGCAAAATAGCACGTATACCAGCATGTATAACTCATGATTTTCGTTCGGCTATGGTCGACTGAATTATAGCGCACACCCGGTATATGTTAAACCATCTGCTTTCGGATGAACGGGCCTACATCGTTATGTAATCCGGAATAAACCGTTTTTTTTTCTTTTATCAACTTCCACGCATAATCGTAATCATCTTGGCTACTATAGTAGTCATCCGTATACCTAAAAGATAAAATATAATTTAATATTTAATATATATATAATTATGTAATATAATTAATTAAAATCTAAATCACATTCGCTCGTAATTACGGCTTATTTCAAAATTTATGCTACTTGGCACGGAATGATCTACGTTACTCGCGATACTTCTAGCGAAGATAACACCGTCAATGCGAACATGTAATGAGCATGACTGGAAAATTCAGTCGCTAAATGTACAAGTGATAATGATAATAAGTCCTGTTTGGAAAAAAACTCAATGTTCGACGAATGCAATGCGTTCGAATATAAAGCGTCAAAAGTGTGCCGGGGGGGAGTAGAAACCTTGTGCAATGCAGCTTTGGCTTCGTATCATCGTATACCGTGTAGTTTAGCATATAGTATTGTATAGTACTGGCTATAGCGTCTATATAATGGAACGATATTCTTCCGCGGGAGAATATCATTCTCGACGAGACGACGGATCATCGTTGCGTGTCATGGTGCACGCAATCCTTTCGTGCCACTTCACGTGAGACGCCGTTTAAAATGGTTTATCGATTACAACGCATTTGTATAATACATTAAAAATTGACACATATTTCCGACAATTACAATCGATCTTGTTCGCTCTCTCCCCCTTGCACGCGAGCAAGCGATCGATCGTCGGGGATGGTTTTTGGATCCTAAAGAGAGAAACGTACGCGAGACACTTGTATCGATAGCGAATGGGTGCGTTCCAGCAAGCTTAAATTTTGCAGATGACAATTATGTACTCTTTTCTTTTAAAAATGTGCTATATCTATGGTATACAGAGCTTTAGTATAATTTAAACATGTAAAATGAATATAAAATGATATACGAGTTCTATGGAGATGTCTTGGATTGTCATCGTCTGCAAAATAAAACGCTTTACCTCGTGTTATACGATACGATTGCGATCTGTCGTTATAATTTACTTGCATAATCACATAATAGTGCATCGTTTTTGTATCATTAGTCCGTAATAATACTAATGCGAAAACAATAACGGCAACTTAGGCAACAATAACAATGTGTTCGTGTTAACAAGTACTTCATAATTATATACTTATAGCATGGTGATTCGTGCAGCACGAGCGAACTATATACTAGACACATAATGTTAAAACGAATCTTTGTAAAATAGCACCTTTCCATCCCGGCCGGGGTCCTCGTGACATGTCGTGTAATGCTCGACTCGGTGCTTTTATTGATCTCATTAACCGTTGGCCTGATTCGATCGAGTCTCATGCATCCGCCTCGATATACACGCGAGTATTGCGAGCTGTTGCTCGAATCTCTTGAAGTGCATAAGTTGATCGTTATTTACCCCTATACTATTAAAAATAAAATTTTCATCTCAAAATTAATCAGATTATAAGATCAAATCAGGTAAACAAAAATAATCAAAATAAAAATTGACAAAATAAAATCAAGATTAAAACATTTGAAAAATTAAAATTACAACAGAGATTAAGAATAAAATTATTTAAGATGATAGACAATGGTAATTAATTAATAATCCAACAATTAATGAGAAATAATAAAGTATCGTAAACACGTAACACGAGAATCCCCGGAACGGTATAGAGTTGCAGTCTTAAACTTTGCTGAATTGTAATTTCTTTTTTTCTTTGTTTTTAGTCACGGCGGTCAGTGCGGGAAGAGCGTAAAAGAGATGGACGTCACTTCGCGCCGTGAATTCATTTCTACTTTCAGTCTTTCTCCATGATCCAATCTACGATTCTAGCACCATTTTGCAGCTTTCCCCGCTCATCGTCATCAATCGACGCGAACGGGCTGTCTACCGATCGTCAATCGGCTACGTAATGTAACACTTGGACGTTTACATAGCTAATACAAGATCTCGTTAGAATTCAAAGGTTACATTAAATTATCGACGTTCGCATGCAATAATCTATACGTTTCCTAACGTCTAAAAAGGGAAGCCTTGCCAATGCTGATTTGGAAAACAATCCATTTTTCTCGATTTATTTCTTGATTTATTTCTCTGTTTATGTCAATTTTGTAAATAATTTTAACTCTGTTTTTAATATATCTTTTAAATTGCTTTTTTCGTAAAATAAGGAGTAGTTCTCAGTGATTTTTCTCAAAGTCGGATCTAATTTTCATCTTATTGCGATTCTCCTTTGTCCGCCAAGTTCAGCACTAGTACAAGTCTTCCTGTAAATTCTAATATATCTAGATCGCAGTATTGACAAAATGAGGACGTATAAAGGACAGGCGAGTCCCAGATTTCTCTTTCTGCAGGTCTCTCAGGGCCGTTGCTCTTCTCTTAATTCTTCGGGGGCGTTTTCGCTAGTTAGTCGCGTCCGGATTTGAGGATGGCGAGGATGCCGGGCTCTGCACCAGGTCGTCGGTGGTGTCCCTCGAGGAGGCCAATAGCGAGGGGGTTATTAGCATGCCGCGCGGGCTAAAGGTGTCACAATAGAGATTCTCCTTTTTATGCACTCGCCGTACGTGGCTGCGTAGATTGTCACGACGTGCGCTTCGGTAGGCGCAGTGCGGGCACAGATGCGGCTTCTCACCCGTGTGCATGCGACGATGCTGTATTAGCTGTAAAAGTTCCGAAATATAATTAAAATTATCAATACTCTTAATCTTTACCTACGTACACTACTTGACAAAAATCTGAGCACCTCTTAAAAATAATATTACATCAGGAAGGAATAAATTAAATTGCCATATTTCGTTACATTATCTTTGCAAAGATGGAAAAATAGTTTGCATCAGAAATAGATAAAGAAAAGCATGTAAGTAGCGGAAGAACTGCAATTTTCAGCCTTCATCATCTTCGGTACTTCATTTAAGGTCGCTCTTTTCACGCTATATATTTTCAGTAAATACGTTCTTTAAAATTCTTTAAAATTATCTCCTGGGTGTAAATTATACTATAACACAAAACTATATTGTTCTTATTCAGTGGAGGTTCATTAAACTCTTTTATAGTGACACTTTGTATTTGGAAAGTATTTTAAAAGTGATTATTGTTCAATCATGGCAAAGAAAAATTATGAATTATTGGTAGAAACATGTGCATAAGTTTGTACTTTGTGGTCAGATAACTTTTCGGTGCAAAAAATCGCATAGAGCTTAAAATCCAGAAAAAATTCTTGAAAATTCAGACGAACACACAGAAATCAAATTTTTATCAAGTACTGTATATATGTATTTATAATTGAGATCTCTATAGTAAAAAGAAGTAACATTTAATGTAAGTAATATTTCAAATACCTTCTTCAATTGCACCGTGCGGAAGATGCAGATATCGCAGCAGAAGTATCGGTCGTCGCGATGCCTTCGCATATGCCTGCTGAGATCGACTTCAGACGATCGGTCAGCACCGCAGACGGCGCAACTCACCCTAGTCTCCGGCGCGGAACCTCTCGCGTGCGCTCGCAGATGTCTTTGAAATGCCTTCTCGATCGTGCATGCATACGAGCACAGTGAACATCGATACTCTTCCCTCTCGTACCTGACAACATTTAAACGGTAGTTGAAAAAATGCGATGATATTCCAAAAAAAAAGAGATATGCATTTCTCTCTTTTATTCCATTCATTCTTTCAGAGAGTTTTATTCTACAACAAGAATAAAAGATTCGAAAATATCTCTTTTTCGATAAAACGCAAATTAGATAAAGTTAGTTATATAAAATTGTTTTAGTACCTATACCTGACGCGCTGCAAGGCCAGCGAGCGTTTCTTCCCCGTAGGCGTCATCCCCTGGGCCACGTGGGCCGCCACGTGGGTCTCCATCTCGCATCTGCTGCTCGTCGTGAAGTCACAGCCCGTGGACGGACACCTCTTGGTCTCCCCGGTCTCCGTGCCGGACAGAGCGGGATGGCAATCGGCTATGTGCTTTCTCAAGGCCGGTCTCGTCGGTGCTACCACATCGCAAGAGCCGCATGAGTAGCCGCGATGAACGCTGCTCACGTTGGGACTGCTACCTCTCGATCTTAAATCACAATAGTATTATATTGTTATCAATATTAATATAATACTGACGATACAATGTTCCACAACATTGTGACTCGATAATTCTAACAGCGAATTTTATGAACTTCAAGTTAAGTCCTTAGAAAAAATGATCTTTAAGGCTCTTCTTAAGAAAAGCGAAGTAATTATTATGGCTTGTCTCTGCCAAATTCTACTCATTCTATTTACTTTTCAGTGTAGGATGAGTGCTCGCTCTCAGAATCACTGTCGGAAGGAATATTGGGAACTTCCGTTGCTTCTAGTGCCGCAGTGGCGGCAGACAGTCTGCCCAGCATCGCCGTATAAGCACCCAGTACCCAACCGTTCAAAACAGGAGTTACCGTTCCCTCCTGAATATTAATAATAAAATGTTAATAATACCAAATCTAAAAATACATTAAATCTACGTATAACTATATTATGCAAAAATCATTGATGAATCTCTTTCAGAGATTCAAATATGCCAAGCAATTAAGATCATGTTGCAGATCAAGTTCATGTATCGAAAATCAGTTTCGCAGACCGACCTTGTCAAGGGCCAGGCATGCCATCGGATCGGGAAGCTTCGCGATTGATAGATTGTTGTTTGCCGATTGATGCGAACTGTTGGTGCTACCAGTATCGCTCTCATCTCCGGCATCTTCGTTGTCATTACTTTCGTTTGGCACGCAAGTCTGATCGACATGTAAAAGAAAAATAGAATATTGTGCTTGTAATGAAACAAATTTGTAATTAAAAAGTTTAGGTATTAATTTACATAAAAATTAATATAACTTAAATTTTTTACCAAAGATTTCACAATACAGCTTCAAAATTATTTGCCAATTTTTTAAGTTATAAATTATTTTTATATTAGCATCTTTTTTTATACTACCCTAGCAGAAAAGTATTATTGTGCAGTAATAAATGGGCTTAC
>VBVQ01002656.1:0-22719 GCA_011636635.1 Tetramorium simillimum
CCCCCCCCCCCCCCCGTATTAATTTCAAGTAAAATACCCCGAGGCTTTCGGAGGCGCGTGTTATCCGCCATGCGTACCACGCAATCAACGTAACTAAGAACGGCCGTTACGCTTTTCTTTTCTTCCCTCGCCGTCCTACCCCGTGTGTGCGTGTGCACGCTCGTGCAGTCTTCAGGACGGAGTCGAGCGGCAGTTGACGCCACCCACGCCTCCGCCGCGACGGAACCCACCGTCCTCGTCCGGCACCGGCACCCCGAGCACCGGCACCGCCGTGCACACCCCCGTCGCTGCGGCGGCAGCAACGGCAGCGACGGCAGCCACCGCAGCAACCGCAGCAACATCCGCGGCGGCCGGCACGACGAGCGGGTCGAGCGTCGCGACGACGACGATCACCGCGTCGTGCACCACGAGCGCGAACACCTCGACCACCGCGACGTCAAGCCCCGCTTCCTCGTCAAACGGGACGAACTGTTATTATACCTACGCGTCGCGGGGCTGCTGCGTCGATTGCGCAGGCTGGAGCAATCACGGTACGGGAACACGTCGGTTTGGTCGGTCGCAAAGGCCGTTTTGCCGCTGTGCTGGCGCTGAGGAGATCGCTGACCACTCGGTGGTCTCCGATTAACTAATTTACTCACAATTTATTTTTTTTTTCACTTATTTAACAAAATCAAATTGCCTTGGATATTTAATATAATTGTTTATAAATGAAAAATGGATCGTTAAAAAATTAAAAATTTAAAATAGTTATTACATAATAATAATAATCGAATTTAGAAAGATAAAAAATATACGAGAAATGATTGATAATTGAAAGAACAAAATTGGCAGCATATTACATCGAGATCATTTTTACATACTTACGCGTTCTAGCTTTTTGTTCTCTTTTAACTTCATTCGAGAAAATTTCATCGCGTTCGCCAGCACGATAAAACTGACTTACGAAAAAAATAGACACGATCAGGCTTGTGCCCCATTTGATAAAACGTCCCCGTGTCCTCGCACGCAGCCCTAGACGATTGTGACGACGACACGACAACCGGAAGCGGATCGAGCGATTCCGGCAGGTGGAACCCGCACTCGGAGGGTGGCGTGGCGCGGGGCACGACAGGCAAGCCCCACGTCACCGTGCTGGGCGGCCGGTCGTCGAAGCGCCGGTCCAAGACCCGTCGCAATGCCGCGACCGCCGGCGGCAAGTCGGCACCGGCGAGCTTCCGGTCGCGGGATGAGGCCGCCACGACCACCGGGACGGCGGCGGGATCCGCGACCGGTGCCGCCACGTCGTCGGGCCCCGGCACGCGCACCGTCGCTAACGGCCTTAAAATGGCACAGAACCAGGCGATCGCCGTGGCCGGCTTCCTCGCCGACGTCGACTCGCGACAATGGCGCGTCTGCGCTTCCTGCTTGTCACACCGAGCGTCGTCCTACCACGGCAGAGGTGACTAAAGCACGCGAATGAATCCTTTGCGATCGTATCGCGGACACACCGCGACACGTCATTTTATTTTCCAAACAATCGAAATGATTTATTAATTATGTATTAGCCGATCTTATTTTTCTAAATAACTAATATGTTAATATTGTGAAATAATAATTGCATTTTCATCCACGAGATTTATCATTTAGGAGGTAAATAGAATAATTAATTGTATAAAATAATTGTATAATTAATTAGAATTAATGACATATAATGATTGATTGATAATGATTGATGAATTTAAATTTTACGTCTCTAAGTTTTGTAAATAATGCAGTAATTATGCGAAATTGATTATGTCATAATAATAATATTTTGGAAAAGTCAGAATAAAAGTTGAATATTTCATACTTAAAAATTATCGATCGCAAAGGATTAGTATCAATGAACTATATCGATGCACGCTCAAATACCTGTGAGCAACAATTATCTTTCGTTGTATTTAATTTTATTGAATTTTATTCATTTATTTTCTTGAATTACATATTTATGCTTTAGTTTTCTCTGCAATTCTTCTTGATAATTTTTTAAAATTTCTATAGTCTTCATCAAGACACAGAATTATTATATATTATTTCTAATAACTTATTCTTAATGAAAGAATAAGTTTAGTAAATTTTATTTTGATACAAGGTAATTGAAAGAGTTATACAATTTTATCGAATGAAAATCGAATGAACCTGACATGTAAACTGTATTTACAAAATGGCAGGCAGTTTGATATATGTATAAGGTACAATCACTTTTCATTCAAACAACCCCTGCACGATCAAATCTCCCGAGAGGGATCGATACCAAAGAACATACGAAGAGAGACGTGGATACGAAGCAAAGTGTTGCTCAAGGTGGTCAACCGCTGCTCGAAGCACGCGCTCTGTCAGCTTTCGAACTAACATCCTAATAGTCTTGTTATCATTACGCTTAACTGCAATTCGACTTACACCTAACACCAGTAATCTCGCGGGGGCTTGAGAGAAGCACTGGTATGTCACTAAACTAGTTTTGTGTACGCTATTGTGCTCGCTAAATGCAAAAGGCCTCTCGGCAAAAAGCGAAACGAAAGCAAATAAGGAGGCAGGGCGGGGACCGATTCGAGCTAACACTCTGACGCCTCTCCTCGTTCGTCAGTTTCCTGGGCCAGAGAGAGTAACGGAAGCGTCGGCGCAGAGCGCCTGTCCCACAGTATGCCCGGCAGTCCCGCGGACCGGAAGCCGAACTTCGAGGTCATTGGGAGCGCGGAGAGCCTCGTCGGTCGGGTGAGTTTCAGAATAAGGAGAGTAACTCGGATAGGGATTCTAATTTGAAGATGTTAAAGAATAAAGATAATACCTCGTTTTTTTTTTCTTTTCAAATTTCCTAACAAGAGATCCGCGCGCTTTTTAGGTCCTGGTGGAGCAAGGTCTGGGCAAATTCTGTGATCCGGATTTCGTACGGTACACGTCGCGCGAGATGCAGGAGGCGCTGGACATGACGCGCGAGGAGATGGACCAGGCCGCGCACCAGCTGCTCCTGCAGGAGCGACGCGGCCAGCCACTGACCTATCAGCTGCAGCAGGGCGCGGAGCCGCAGCCGCAGCAGCAGCAGCAGCAGCAACAGCAGCAGCAGCAGCTGCAGCCGTGGAGCGGCCAGCAGCAGACCACGACCGGCATCGGTTACCAGCCGTTGCAGGAGCAGCCGCCGAGTCAGCCGGTCTACCGCCAGCTGCATTCTTCCAGCTACCGTCAGCACCGCGGCAGCAATCGGCAGTCGCAACAACAGCAACAGCAACAGCGACAACCGCCGTCCTAGCAGGACGAGAAGCTCACCGCGACGCGAACATCGTCCACGTAACCCGAAAGCCTCTACTCCCCCTAATCGGGAGTAGTCGCCGAGGGACCGGGGTCGTCAGTTAACATGAAGTAACTGCGCGGAATCGCCGAACCCCCTCCGACGGGATCCGAATCGATCGCGCGAGTTTCGATGGATTCGGATCGCGCGCAGGGTTTCGATCGCCGTTGTTGTTGTTGTTGCTCCAAAAGCAGAGGGACACTTTATAAACTGTTCTGAATATGTATAGCTGTAGTTAGATACGGATCGAGGGACGCCACTCGAGAAACAAAATGCTGGCTTATTCTTGGGGGGGTAGGAGAAGTGGGGAAGAGTCGCGACGAAGGGCGACACACGTCCATCCGGCGATGGACGCCAATGAACGCGTATTTTCGTGCGAGCGAATATTTTCTAACCGAACGCGGATGTTCGTCCGGCACTTTTGAGTCACGCGAGTCGCTCGCGATTCCTAACTTGGCACGGGCACCTCGGGCGCGAGGTGCGTGCAAGTTACGATCAGGGCAAGTTGCTGTTTGTTTTAGGCACAAAATATATATAGACTTTTAAGATGTATTTTCGCCGCGACGGGGGATCAGGAGAATGATCGGGCAGTCGCGGCGCGGAGCTTCATTTTTTGAACGACTGCGAGATTAAAATCGACGGAGCATCCCGGGACCCGGGCTCCCGACGGAATTGAGTTTACCTCTCTAGGAAACCCTTCTAGAGATTTGCCATTGTTCCCGTTTAACGTTGATCTCCGTTCTTTTGTTCAATTCGTTCTGATCAAGGAATATTCCTGATCAAGGATACGGCGAACGCCACGTGTACTCCATGCAGAAAATAGACGAATTAAAATGAAGTAAATAGGAAGTTCTGTGAAACTGTAAGTTTTTTCATTACTAATTTTAACGATTGGCTTTAAAAAAATTTTTCAAATAATACTTGATTTATTCTGTATCGAAAACACCTAATTGGGAACAATTAATTAGAAATTCAGAAAGTAAATTCCTCTCTCAGGATTTTAAGATATTAAAGTAAATTCCGAGTAGTATTGGTGTTAAAAAGATACAGAAATGGAGAAAGTTATAAGATTGTTAATTTTTAAAATTTTTCATGTCAAAGATTCGATCAAATCTTTACAAAAATGGATTTCTCTCTATTATCTTAATTCGTCTATTTTTACATCAATCTGATACTTTCTTTTATAAGATTCATCGTCTGTTTTAACTCTTTACGACGCTTTATAGAATATTTATTATCTTGTAAGAATATTCTAACGTAATAACTTTTTATCAATTCACTATAATTTCCTATATTGGATTGTAAAAATCTCTCTTCTATACAGATAGACGAGTCACACGAGGAGGTTGGACAAAAAAGATGCTGAAATAAAAAATTCGAGTCGTAAGGGGTTAAAGGGGGATGAAAAACACGTTGGCGGACGATCGCTCTTATTGTTCTCATTATTGATTACTCTCGTTGTCCTTGTTCCAATGATTACCGATTACTAGCACGATAATTACAACTCATAATTCATACGTATATAAATTCTAGACGAGATAACAAGTGCCTAAGTATCTATAACTTCTTTCGGACCAGAGAAAGACTTTTATCAACTTAGACAAAGTAAACGACTATTATTGCGAATTATTATTGCGCGAGGAGAGAGAGCTGCGAATCGAGTGTGTTGTACACTACTGATATGTTGTGACGATATATAGATATTATTATTCGTATTTGTAATTGTGTACATAACACCGTTGCGCGCGTATATTTCCGCTGAGATGCGTGAGGATGAATGGCCGATAAATTAGCGCTGCGAGAGATTCGAGATTAGTATATTAATATATATATATATATAAATATATATTATATCTCTAGATGGCAATCTCTATACAAACGAGAGTAAGAGGGGGCGGGGCGGGGGTATAACGGGGACGGTAAGTGGATTGGGTGTACGCGGAACTTTTTCCCTCTTGGGAAAACGCGATGTATGGTTTTTATAAAGATTGTAAAGATTGTAAAGTGTAAACTCGGACGTGACGACGATCGGATATGCAAAGATCTGAATCACGAATCTCTTTCTCTCTCTCTCTCTCTCTGTCTCTCTATCTATCTATCTATCTATCTATCTCAATCCACGATTACACCCACTCAAGTGCATGCTCAACGATACGGAGAGCTTTATAAAGAGCCACTTGATAGATATTCCCAGCAGTCTCATCTCCGGGGGATGCGCCGCGTTTACGAGAGATTTACCGGCGACTTTTAATTAAGCGAGAAGTTTCGCTGCAATCGGCTAACGTCTGACTTCGAAAATATTCTCTCTGTTGCGCTGTTGAGAAATTAATAACAGTGATCGAAGTTTACTAATTTTGAAGAAAATTTGTAACGATGAGCGCGAAAGTCCAGTTAAAGTCCAGTCAATCGAACTAAAGGTCGTAAAATAATTCGAGATGAATCAACTTTTATACACAGTATATAATAATTAGATAGAATTAAATGTAATATTGTAACAATTACGTGAAATGTGGAGAGGGACATGAGCGAAAAGTTGCTCGGGAGAATTCGAGACGCGCCTAATCCTTTTGGAGTAAATCGTTCGGAAACAGCGCGGGTCCCCTTTTCACGCACAAAAAGTTCACTCGTAAAAGAACGCAGCCGACAGAGAACCGCAGCAGCCGCAGCAATGCAATCTCAGACTTAAAATCCGATCACAATATATAGAAATCGCGTTATCGATGTGTGTCATTCGAGTGACTTTGGGATACGCAGAAACCGTGAGATTGGAAACCAGGGGGGGCGGGGGGGGGGGTGTGCATAGACACTGAAACTAACTACGTAAATGTTAACTTATAGACGTTGACAAATTTTTAAGCTCTCGTAAATTTTATAAGTACTCGTCAATCGGCGTGGTTCTGGAGATTTGTCGCGTAAAATGCTTCGATTTTTCCCCCGTTTGTATACTACGTCGAATCGTGAGAAAAAAAAAAACACGGAAGAATGTAACGTGGAGTAGAACCAATTAGAGTCTAATGCTTGACGGATGAGACCTCAGAACTCAAGAGTTTCGCCGATTTCGGGGCGAACCAGCCGGGCGATTGACAAATCGGTTTATTGTTATACGGATTACTATACGGACTACTAGTTTGGAAATACTTTCAGAATCACGTTCCTCGGCAGCCTTCTGGCTTGTCTACGACCAATGCGAGCTCCACTCTCTCACGCATCTTCTCTTCGCGAATTTTCCTACGTACGATCCTCGCCGATCTGTTTCCCCGCCTTACGTTTCTCTCGTATATTGCTTTGCTTTGTCCCGTAAGCCGAAGAGCCCCTTGTTTGCATCGACAATCGATTCGTAGATCGCACGATTGATTTTTTTTTCTCTCTCGTCCCTGATCTTTGATTCTATTCCTTTGATCATCGATCGCATATCCCACGTTTGACGCTCTATATATTAATTTCACTTGATTATATCTTCTCTTCTTCCATTTAGTTTATTTATTTTAAGTGATAACGCGAAACTGTTATTATGAAACATATAGTGTATATATATATATATATATATACACACATACACACGTACACATACATATGCCAAATTTTTAGAGAAAGTTGGACGATGCTGAAGCAGTAAGTGTAAATTACAGAGACTACGGGTCCGTAAACACGACCACAAGTAGCGGCAGAATTTTTTACGCTCTGTAAGGTAATATAGATCGCCGTCTGTTCCTCTCGTCTCTCGCTGACGGAAGAGATACAAAAGAAACACAAAAAAAAAAATAAGAAAAAGTAAATGAAGCGCCACACGGTCCAGAACCACTAATGTTTAAAAATCCGAAGTCTGTTTATATCTTATGATGTCTGAATAAAAATTGTCATAGCAATTAAAACCCCGTGCAATCGATCTTTTTCGCTCATAATTTGTACTCGACATATATATGTATATGTACACACATATATGCATACTTCGCTAGAATTTAATGCTAGACAACCAAGGCAGTCAAAGGGAATGGTTTGTAATTTTTTTATCAAATTTATAACGGTGCATTTTCTGAGATTTCCCGTGACTTTTGTTGTGAAGAGATTAAATTTATTTCCCCCCTCTTCATCTTTCTTTCAAAGAGATATATGTATATATAGTATATTTATATAATTGAAACATTAATTGTTAGTTCTAGCGTGAATAAAGATTTCAGGATAACGAAAAATATCGGCGTTGGATTCTACAAGATGGTCATCTGGCGATTAAATGGTGAAACTAATGAGATAAAAAACGGATAAATTATTCGCAGTTTAAAATTGAAAAGAAACTTTGCTTGCTAGATGGACGCGACCTCGTTTATGCGTCATAGAATAGTTAATTTTTCAACATTCTAGTAATGATATCTTCGTTAACGGCTGTCTTTTATACCGTTTTATAATGGAACAAAATTTACAACGAAACGTGTCAAGTTCCGTTTATGATAATAAATACAGTAATAATTCATAATAAAATGATAATACGAAAAATATACGTCGTATATTATTATTATGAAGTTTATCATAAATCGTGTATAGAAAGACCAATATTTTCCATTTCGTGAGACTGAAAAAAGATCAGGGAGGAATGGTCGAGAATAGCACAATTAAAACCAAGAAAAAAAAATTATGAACTGCGATTGGAAAAAAATCTAATTTCAGCCGAGAGAAATTTAAAAAAAGAACCGACGCGAAATTTGTCGGAGTTTGCCCTAAAATATTTTTCGCTCGATGTAGAGTATTTAATATATATATATAAAATTATAAATGTATGTTTTCATAAAATGCGCGAAGAGCGGAAGATATAGAATTTAGCAGGACCAATCGCGTATTTCTATTGTAAGATTGTTTTTCAATCTATTTGCTACGAATAGAATTCGTTTAAAATTGATAATAGGTGGAAATTAATATTAATTATAATAATTAATAATAATAGGAACGTCGGGTATAGTATGACAAAGGACGCGAAATTTTCCAATAAGAGAGATGGCGTTTAGTATGTACGATAATGGAACACAAAGTGCACAATAATTATATTCATCTACTCTGTTAGATTTTAGTGGCGTATAAATACTGCGAACTTGTCGCATTTTAATTATATTTCGTCGTTCACATAAATTTATAGCGCAACGCCGCATGTTTCAATATGGGATACTCTGAATTTGGAATGTTGGAATATAGAGTGAGAAAAATAGGAAATAAAATTGAACGGTGACTGACAAGAGATTTCTTCATGAAATCCCATCATGTCGTTCGAAAAACAATTCTCGAAAAACAATTTTCTTTTTTTGGCGATAGAGCAAGTAGCCATAAGATTTATAAAGTGAATATATTTATATTCACAAGTATATCAGGAATAAAATCATTTTCATAAATCAAGACAGTTTGCACAAAAAAAATATTTCACAAATGTGGAAATTTTTTTTGAGATTAAATAATACGTTCAGTCATTCAAAACGTTTATACAATTATGGCAAATGAAGGATTTATATAATCAGGATAAAGGATAAGTACTCACGGAATGGGATCACGGGAACGTCGGACATCGACGGGTATTTTTATCCAATGGTCGTTTTTCAAAACATTATCGTTTATTTATAAAGTCCGTCATTCTTCTCCGGCCGTTGCTTTTTTCTGGCGGCGGCAGCTCTTCTTTATTTTACAGTACTTACAATATGAAGTGTAGGTCGGTCGCCAAAATGTATGTTGCCAAGAAAAGACTGTACACAAATCCTCCAGAGTCATAAGCTTCATCTTCATGGAAATAATGGTCGGGTAACAGCATGACTGTGAAGGTACTTTCAAAATGTACAACGCGTAGAAATGAAAACGTATCGCGGAATCGACTGAACAAAACACGTCGAATTTCTCTGTATGCCGTGCAACTAATTTGTGTATATCGGCTGTAGAAAGGCACAAGTATGCACGCGAACTGGCACTCAATGAGTAAGCTAAGGTTCTTGTCCTCCAGTCTTAAATTTCGTTTATAATTTTCTAGGGAAGAAACTCGTTTCGCGAAACGAAATAGTTGTCACTATCGAAATCGTGAAATTGAACTAGAGTTCAATAAATTAGAAGGAAATTTCGAGCTTAGCGTGCAGTTAATATTATTTCGTCATCTGCGCCGCTTTCTTCGCTTTCACAAGCTCGACCAATTCCTGCAACAAAGAGAAACAAGCGTGGCATTACAAATTTATTATCCGCTAAGCTAATGTAATGTGTAATATATTATTTCAAATGTTGTCTCTATTATTTTCTTTTCTTTCATTTTCAAAAAGGAACTTTAGTCGAGCATTTATATAACGCTGTTTAATTTTATATTGACATGAAACTTTGAGATTGTATAATTATATTGTGCAATTATAATAATATAAGTTATATAACACGTTTCTTTTTTAATGCTTACCTTGTATCTCTTCATGCATTCTTTTTTCGTTCTAGTGGGTATACACGCCGCGATCTGGTCCCATCTGTCCGGAACTGTCGTGGGATAAGTTTTCAATGCTTGTTCCAAGAGTTTTTGTTCACCAGGTGTCCATGGGGCTGATTCTTTCTTCATCTCCTTGGGTTCAGCAGCTACGCCGTTCGCGATTGGATGATCTAGACGCTCTGTAACGGCTGGCATTCTTTCTTCGATAGCTTCCTTGCTTTTTTTCTCAGCTATGAAGTTGTCGAAGGCTTTCTTATTCGCTTGTTCTTTTAAACTCGATTTACTAAAGTCAGTTGATTGTAAATTTTTGGCCTTCGCCAGAACTTCCTTGGCGTCGCGGGTAACCCCACTGGTGGAACTGTTATGTTGATTGATGAAATTCGCCACTACTTCCCAACGTTGATTGGTACCAGCAGGGAATAAATTAACCGCTTTTATCAAGAGTTGCAAGTCGTTCTCGCTCCAGGGTGCGGTACACGTCTTAGTCTGCTTATCGGAAGTATTTCTCGCATCATTACTAATCACATTTACGCGGCGTTCTTCCTCGATTCTTCTTTCAGCTTCCTCGACAATGCTCAAAAACGCAGTCCTGCCGTTAGCTTGAAGATTCTTCATTGCCTTTTCCAGCTGCATAAGCTTGAATAATTCACAAATCTTTTCTACACTCTCCATGTGTCGGAGACTCTCTTCTGAGCTTTCGGCAAAATAATTGTTTGCTTTGCAAAAATCTCTAAATCCCTTTCTTTCTTTACGCAACGCCTTCTTTTGCACCTCTCGCTCTTGCTTCAACGCATCTTGCTTCGCCCTCTCCTCAGATTCTCTCTTCTCTTTCTCTAATCTCTCCTTCTCTGCCGCATCTCGTGCTATTCTTTCTTCTTCCTGTTGCCTAGCCTTTGCTGCCTCCTGCTTCGCCCTTTTCACAGCATTCTTCTTATCCCTATCCTCTTGCTGGAATTTCTTTATCCTAGGATCTATATTGTAAGCCATATCCACTAAAGTCCGTATTCGCGTCATCTCCTCTTTTTTCCGTTTCGCTCTCGTAGCTTTGTTCTTCTTCTCGATCCATTTGCGCATGTCCCGGCTGCAATTAATTTCGTCGTAAAACACTATGCTGCAATTTTTCCTCGAGAAAAACCCTGTGATTCGTCGTACTTACTCTTGACCACTCTCCTTGTCTTCCTCGTCGAGGTATGAGTATTCGCGCCAGGAATCGTAGTCGTACCAAAACGAGTAGAACTGTTCTACTTTCTCCCGTGGCGTGAACGGCCCGCCCAATCGCGGCACGGGCTTCTTCACGGACCATCTCGAATTCTCTTTGAAAGCTTTACCTAGCACCTCGTAAAAATTGTTCCTACACTCCTTCTCCTCTGGCAGACTGTCGTTAAAGTAAGGATCCACACTGTCATAGCTTCGTCGTTTCGCTTGACTCCCAAGGGTCTCCCAGGCACGAGTTATGCACGTGAAGTAGTCGTCGTCGGGTCGGATCTCTTCGCCCATCGCCTTGCGCTTGTCGGGATGGTGTTTCAATATCTTCAGCTTGTCTGCAATCCACATGTTAGATGTATCTAAGTTGCCAATCTCGAATTAGCGTAAAGGTCTAAACAAAATGGCTGACTTATTATTTCAAGACATGTTTTGTGGTTTAAGTCTTTGTCTTAAAGTAATGCACAATACTGTCTTATGTCTAAAGTCTTAGCGTTGCGCTATTTGTATGCATAAAATTTTAGACAGTGTTATGCGTTACTTTAAAACAAAGACTTGAAACATGAAACATGTCTTGAAATGATAAATCAGCTATTCTGCTTAGGACTTAAGCAAAATAGCTGACTTATCATTTCAAAATCTATTTTATAATTAAAATCTTTGTCTTAAAGTAGTGCACAATACTGTTTACCCAGTAAACACAAAGTAACAATAATATAACAATCATGTTATAATTTCTCACTCAATATTACTACAATGTAACATATCTTGTATATAACAGTTATATTGTTGCGTAGGAAATTTTAACATTGTTATATTACTGTTACTTTGTGTTTACTGGATAGTCTCTAACGTCTTGTGAATACAGATAGCGCAAGACTTTAGACATAACACAGCACTGTGTTACTTCAAGACAAAGACTTAAATGATAAAAACATCTTGAAATTATCATTCAGCCATTCTGCTCTACAGAAGGCGTACTTTACGTACAAGCTCTTTTGATAATATCCTCGGTCGCTCGGTGCCTGAGATCCTTCAAGCCTAGAACGGCGTAATGATCCTGATCCTTCCAGTCTCTCGGGTCCAGCGACCTGAGGTACTCGAGGTCGTCCTCGAACTGATACTGGGACAGATCCTCCTCCTCGTCCGAGGACTCCGAGACGCTGGCGCGCGTGAAGCTGCGGTGGAATTGGGCTCGCCATGCCTGCGCGGTCGAATACAAAACCACCGGACCCGCGGTACTGGCACTGGCCTTGCCTGCGTCTGTAACGCGTCAGGGTCAACATTTACCTCGTGGAAGAGAGCGTGAAGGGACTCCGGCGACGCGACGCGGCGATTAACGCGCGCGAACGAGAATCGCAGATGGACGTGAAGTCGGGAGCACATGGTACATACGCGGGTAAACTCGAATATCCGCCGTGGACGACCGTCCCCGCGGAATTCCGCGGACGCGACGCAAACCGGAAATTCCGCGAGAGAAAGCGAGCCGGAACACGTCGTCGATAATCCGCGAGCCAAAGTCCCATCGAGACGCGCGAGCTCATCCGAAAAACCCGCTGCTTCGTGACACATTTGGCCGTCCTAACCTGCAAAGGCCGGTGTCGCGCGACGGCCGGACGACTCACCCGATATGGAGTTGAACGCCGCGGAATCCTCGTTCCCGGTGCCGTCCGTCATCGTCGTGCGATCCTCGCGACGGGCTGGTCCTGAAATCGCACTCGGGACCCACGAAAGAGCTCGTGAATCACGCTGCGTTCATCCTCCGCGAGCCTCCGAGATGCCTCGAGCAGGAATGCCGCGAGCGCCAGGTCGAACGCCTCGAACTCCGCCGATAACCTAACCTAACCTTCGAACTGGCGGGAATTTTAATAATCTCCCTCCCTCGGTAACGTAACGTTACACTCGATATGGGCGAAAGGATATTAAAAATCCTCCGGAGTGCGATTTCGAGACGGAAATGATCGGAGAACTTTAATTTCGTTTTTATTTTTATTATTTGCATTTTATTTTTATTCAATAATGCTCGTAATTAAACAGTGCTTTAATTAACAAGGCATAGTTCGATTCAAGGCGAGTGCGTACAAGACGGAAGGCACGTGTTTTAACTCTCGCGGTGCTCCTCGTCCCGTCAGAACTTTTACTTACCTTATAAAATGTTCTTAGATAACTTACAGATAACTTATAATAATAGAAGAGATACAGTCGTGTTCGCTAATGTTTCCTTGCAAGCTCGATTGGACGGAAATCTCGATCGCGAACGAACACAAACTTTCGAAGTTCGATGATTTTGTTTACCGGGAAGACGGGGGGGGGGATTTTACGTTAAATACAAATCATTTTCAACAAATAGTCACACCGCATTCTTTGTTCATTAATAATAAACTGGCTTCCGATAATAAATGAATTATTATGTACTTATTATCATTTGGTTATCTTACGATCATTCTCGCGGGATTTATAAATAAATACGGGGAAATGGATTTCGTAACGCTGCTGCAAGAATGTTATATCTTTTCCTTCAAGTTATAATGCATAAAAGAAAATAAATTAGAATATAGAGCAATGTTAATAACAAATAGCCACTTGCGACTCATCAGTCATGTATAGATAAAAGTATCTACTTAGAACAGAATGATTCCCCAAAGTGAAAACAGGAAAGCTTCGTAAATTGTTCGATTTACTGGTTTCCGGGGGATGACAATCGCCTCTGATACGGATTCTGAAGTAATCGCGGAGAACATTCGATCACACGTAAGAGCAAGGCATCGATATAATCCTCCAGATCGGTGAGTCTTTTGTTTTTTTCCGTGACTTGCAGCTGCAGCTGCAACGCCAGTTCTATTAGATCCTGCAAGCAAAATGTTTTGTTTAGAGTAAAACGTTTAAATAACAAAATGATGATGATCTCGCAAAGAAAACTTGTTTTCAAAAAAGTGATGACTGTACACTCTTTCATTCACCAAGAAAATAATAAAGGCTCAAATTAATTAAACTTAAAAACGAAATATTTTTATGCCTTGATATTTACTTCTCTCGATTTTCCCTCAAACTGGTTAAGGACCTCATGCGGCAGGCGACTCTTCGAATTCGCGGCATTCTTGATAGCGTCCTCGCCGCCGATAATGATCCTCTCGGAAGACAGGTGATTCTCGTCGTTGGCATCTTTGAATTTGCTCTCCTTCTTCTTGTCCTTCTTCGCGTGTTTTTCCTCCTTCGGACTTCGGGGATTGCATTTATCGTCCTTCTTATCCTTCTTATCCTCCTTCACAAGTTTCTCCTTGCTCGCGGCGAGTTTCTCTTTGCTCGTAGCAAGTTTCTCATCCTTATTCCTCGGATGAAGAATTTCCCTCGGCGCTGGACTGGGCGGTTCTGGAAGATCTTTCAATCTTGATGCGACCGGTGATGGCGCACGAATAGGCGATACGTCGCGTTTATTATCCTGCGGCTCATCCACTACAATCTTCGGCTTGCTTTCCCATCTGACAAGCATAACATGCGTAACATTGCTTCATTACGTTCATATGTTTTATTTAATACATCTAACTGCTATATTATCAATGTAATTCTATTACTGCTAAGCATTTGTCGGATCATAAAAGCATTATTGCTTTTTTTCTATTTTTTTTTCTTTTGAATATATAGATAAATATATCTTTAAAACGTCTTTAAACTCCTTACCTTTTAGGTACACTGCTTGCTTGCTTGCCGTAGAGTTTCAAGCCCCACTCGTCGTCCTTCGTCAAATTGTCGACCTTCGACAGATTTGTAGTGGACGCGCTCATGGCAAATCGCGGCGGTTTGCTCGGTGCGGCGTTAATTGGTGCCGGTGGCGTGTGCACCTCGTTGAAGACATTGCTCTGCGAGCCATTCGTGATGATGTTGGCATTGCCGCTGTTGACACCCGGGTGCACGGGTGCATTCAGCGACGAGGCCGAGCTTTTATGAGATAAATCGTCGAACTATAACAGATTAAAGTAACTGAAACTATGTCCAACAAATTTATTTCCATTCAGATTATTTGTCTAATCTATTACTTTATACATGTTTAACAAATACTTTTCAAACCAGAAATAATAAAATTAATCAAATATATCAGCTAGTCGGAATCAATATAGCAATTTTAATAAAACACTATTACAAATAAATATAATTATTGATAAGTTTGCTTTCGCTTACCGTGAATTCATCTTCATCTTCGCTGATAACTCCGGGATCAGCTTCACCTGGCTCCTGTCGTGTGATTTTGATGTCACGTTCTTCCTTCTCGTCCAGATTCGTTCCATCGAGTCGATTCTTGCTCTTGCCTTTGACTTTATTCCCAATTGACTTGGCTAATTTCTTCAGGCCTTTGCGTTTCTCAAGGCTGCCGATACTAAGCAAACTGCCGCCGATCGACTGCGCGGCTGTAGACAATTGTCCCAAGGAGCTTTTATGACGCTCCTTTTTACTTAGGTCGGTTAGACTTCCAGCCTTTACGATAAAGCCGATCTTCACCTCGAGTTCGCCTCTCTCTTTCGTGTTCTCTTTGCCTGGTTTGCTGTTAAGAGCGTACCTAATACAAACGCATTTATTTCCTCACAAATTTGTACACAAATTTATAAACAAATAAAATGCATGTTTTCATAAAGCAAATTTAATAGCAAATCCTAATAATTTTAACAGTCGAAATCTTTTTATCTGTTAATAATATATGTGATATAAAATTGATGAAATGTCATAAATATATTTAAGGTAAAAACATGAATCCAAAAAAATAAACACAAACAATGAATAGCATAAAGAGGAGTTATAGAAAGTGTAAACTGTGTGTGCCAAAAGAAAACATTTATTTGACCATATCACTATTTATTACCACACACAGTGCATAGTGGAGTATAGCATCATGCTATAAGAATGCAATAATAATATATGTGATATAAAATTTATGACATGTCATAAATATATTTAAGGTAAAAACATGAATCCAAAAAAAAAAATAAATAAATAAATACAAACAAAATTATTAATTATTGAATAGCATAAAGGGGAGTTATAGAAAGTGTAAACTGTGTGTGCTATATTAAAAGAAAAAAATTCATTTAACCATATTACTATTTATTGCCACACACAATGGCATAGTGGAGTATAGCATCACGCTATAAGAATGCAAGAAGGACCGTGGGTAATTAATGAGATAGGCGATACGCCGTAAACGCGACGGTTTCTCTTTCTCGTGCAATTTTTCCGTGGGCGGGAAGTGTGGGGGAGATTTGCATGAGACGCAATTTGCAATTAGCACTATCGTAAACGCACCATCTGTTTCTAGGCCTCTCGTACACGTCGAAGCTGGAGAGCGGTATGCTGATGGTGCCGAGGAACTCGTCGACACCCAGGAAGTTGCGGTGCAGGGCGGTGAGGACAATTTCCGCGGTGTTTCCCTGTTCCGGGATCAGCAGCTCGCATTCCTCGTGCCATTCCACGTCCTTGGTGGCCTTTTCCTTCACCGACGTCTGGTACTTTTCCTTGCCGAGTGCGATCGTCACGAAGCAATCGTTGGTCTCTGCACACGTACATTCGCAATTCGGCGCGTTGTTTTCGACGTGGGCGAGGATCGGTGTCGACCGGGAGCGAGAGGTCGGGAGATTAATGAGATGTGTGTAACGGGAATGGAAGGTCTCACCCGGTAGGAAAATACGTCTGCTCTTGATCGTCGTAGAAATGTCATAAGAGTTCGCTCAGTTTATTCGCGTTAAAAAGAGAAAGAGTCCCATTTCCGTTTCAATCTTAACTCGGAAAGCGTTACCCTGAGTGGTTTGCATATTAATAAAATAAAATAATATATAGATAGAATTGGGATAATTCTAGTCTTTTCTACTCTTTTTTACATGTACGTGATGAAACGGAATTTAATCCGACAGCATATGGCGTGTTATCGACACATTTCTAAACATCTTTTTACAACTGGAAACCTATCATCAGCCATAATACATGTTCTCTCGTTAGCAACGTTGCGTTTGCTCATTTTACATTGCAGCTAAATAAATATAGTAATGTCACAGCGTGTGTGTTGCGGACGCGCATCGGGAAGTCATTAACTCGTCGCGCAATTACTCTGATTATTAGGTCGAGAAGATAGCATACGCACCCACGTTGTATTGGTTGCTTAGTTGGAACAGCAACTTGTAAAAGTTGTACCACGTGTTTCAAAACATCGTAAAATTTTTTTCGTCAATTAGTCTCTTCAAATCAATAAAATTCGCTGATAAACTTTACAACTTGCGTTCACCTCGTGCTATAAACTTTTTATTTTTTTTCTATTTTCTGCGTTTATTAAAATATGTCAAACATCTTTATTATTTTATTGTTGATATTCCTCTGAGTGAACTTGACATGCTTTCGTTATTCAATCTCAGTAGGTCGTCGATTTCGTAATGAATAAAATGACATAAAATTTTGACGGAAATTCCGCTGAGGTAGCGAGATTACGTATTTCGCCCTGGACGAAATTCGACGTTCGGTTGGACAAAGACGTACGAAAATTTGTGCGTATTGTTTTGCAAACGCAGATTGCATTGCCAGCGAAAACCGGATGATTCATGACCTAAAATAGCCGTGGAATACGAGGTCACTCGGTATCGGCGCGAACACGCGAATAACATGCAAGTAGGTAAGAAACGTGATGATGCACGTGTCGGTAAATGGGAGAAAACGGATGACAGCTGGATTTATTGAGAGATCTTAAGATGTATTGTGCTCAGGAGCTTGAAGGCATTAGGAGATTGAAGGCTTTTTATAACTTAATTAATTTCACGTATTCTAAAATGTACACAGTTAATGCACATCTTATTACTTATATATTTAATAAATTCTTACAAATAAATGGAGCATTGATGAGGATAAATTTGCAAGTGTAATCAAGATAAAAATATCGTACTCACTGTGTTTTCCTTTAGTCAGCAAATCCTTGGCTCTCTGAACTGTAAACAATGAAAACAAAATGTTAGTAACATAATAGACGCAGAATAAGTATCAGCTATCAGACAACATGTTGTTTACGCGTTCTACAATTTATGTTATTTTTATCTAATACGTTCATGTATTAAAATACAATAAAATACAAAATAAATCGCCAACTGAATAGATTGGACCTTGATTGGAATAAATCTAGACTGCTTTCTTCATTAATATTAACAATATGCTCGTAAAGAAATAGTTCGTAAACAAGTAAATATACATATGCAAAAGTGTTATATTCTGCAATAATTTTATGCCACGCGCTCGCATTTAAATATTAATGTCGTAAAACGAGGATGGTAAATCATCGTGAAAATAGAGATTTCTTTAACAGGCTCTCTTCTCTCACTCGCGCACATCTACTTTTTTTTTCCATCAGTCGACTTTCCACGATCCGTGCCCACGAACAAATCTCACGTTATGGCTTTCGCGCATAATCGCTCTCGCTTATATCAGAGTAAAAGCTGTGTATCAGTTACCGCCCCATTGGTTTCACGATTTCGAGAAATCATTGTTTTATCATCCTCATTTTTTATGTTGTCGTTTATGCCTTCAATATTAGTGCCACAATGGTATTTATAAAGAGTATCAATTTAAATGCAACAACTAGCAGATATTTTCATATCTGTACAAGTAATATTTTTAAATAGCTCACGAATATGTAATATAAGTTTGTACGTGATAAAATAATTTGTATTTAGATTTGCATGGATCTTAATAATAACTAGTTGTGATATCGAAGATAAAATGAGAGGTATTGTGAATTAAGAATTTTACAATAAGCGACTGAACTTTCTTTTAACTGGATTTTATAATTAGTGATTTAATTATGCACGTCAAATATATGCAAATAATCATCGGTTTTAAAACTTGTAACCAAGAGAGAATCGCATATTATTTTTTAATTAATACTTTCTGCAATTTCTGTGAAACCTTGGCCAAAATACGAAATTTAAACAATGAAATTACACGGTTATACATTCCCAGACATTTTCCGGAAATTTCATCGTGCCACAAACGAAGGTCGTCTTTTCTTCCAGAAGACAGAATTTTCTCACCGCGAGCGCTCATCTTCAATCGAGATAGGATATAAAAAAAAGACAGAGCATATATTGTGCTTGAAGAAAATTAAGAATTGAAGCAAAAAGCTGAAAAGACATTTTGCTCGTGTCCTCGATATTAAATAATTGCAATAATACGCTCGGTTACTGCATCGTGACACTGACCTTAACAGGTGCATCTTCGTGGAAGCTGAAATCTCGATTTACATAATCCGCATGATCTCGTAAAATGGTTACGGAATAAATGTCTGCGAGGAAAAAAAAACCGGAATGAAAGAACCCGCGTGTGGATCTCTCTCTTCCAACCGTAATCCGTTAGCTCGTAATACGAAGCGTTACCGAATAACTGTCGGAGGCACTTCCTCGTTCTCACACGCGCACCGGCGATGAACCGTATGATGGATGTGTGAGGTACGAGAAGGTAACATATTCCCCGATTTCTCGTGCACCGAAAGAGAAGAGCCGGGAGAACCGATTCTCCCGTTGCATCCTTCTTTACGATCGGAGAATTGAGACGAGGTTTGTGGGACCCGAGATGAATTTTTAAACTGAAAAAAAATTCTGGTTAATAAAAACGGACGAATCGGAAAAATCTTGTAGGCGTGATCAAATATTCTAGTTATTATAAGATTATAGTTAGATTATAGATAATATAGATAGTTATTATAAGAATAATAGAAATTCTAGTTATTATAAATTATTGAGTTTTATTATAAAAATCAGAATTTCTATTATAATAACAAGAATATTTGATCACGCCTACAAGATTTTCTGATTCGTCCGTTTTTAACCAGAAATTTTTTTCAGTGTATAAAATTGATATGGCATTTGATTATTCATAATTTGACCACATTTCTATAAATAATCGGTTTTTTTGTTCACTTTACAAAAAAAAAACAAACAAAAATATTTTGTTATCAGTGCTCCTAAGTACGGTATCTTTTTAATTATTCTCATTATCCATAAAAACAATTATTTATACGGACAAATGTGGACAATTGGAATCTACATATAACTTTTTAAAACACTTGGGGGTATGGTGATAAAATTTTTTATTTTAATTTTTTTGCAAAGTGGACAAAAACGATTATTTATAGATAAACATGGATAAGTTGTGGACAATCAAATGCTATGTCAATTTTGTAAAAATTCGCATTTCGGAGTACTAGCTTCATCCGTTGAGACGGATCCGAAGGCCTTGCGCGATGAAGCCGTAGTCAAATACCGTTTAGTCTGATGGAGTACTTTTCAACGCTTCGTGCATCCGAGCAACGTGGCCGCGATTGCAATGATCCAGCGACACGCGACTAAATTTCTTTGACCGGTTCTTTTCCAGAGACTCCAAAGAAATTTTCTAGGTCTCTCGAATTTATCGCAAATTTCTTTCGAATAACCGCACTAGGTTTATAGAAAAATTTGCTATGTAAATTATGTAAAATTACTTCAAACAGGAAATAATAAAATTAAGGACGTAAGGTTTCAAGTTTTCCGTTTGAACGTCGCGATCTCGGATATCCTGTCCGATCAGTGAAATGCTTGATGCAAAAGCAGAGGAAAGGGGAGCATCGAATAGTCGCTAAACATGCTTTCACGCGTCGCCTATTTTACAGCGAGATACGAAGAAATTGGAGATTTGTCACTCGCGGTAGTCGCGAGATAAGGATTTATAATTATATACACACACAACATGTGGCACAAGAATCATTATTTACCGTGCTATATATATGCTTTTACAGCACATAACTTTCTCCTATTATAAAACGATAAATGAGAACGTATCTACAATTGTCTCGAAGTTTTCGATAAACTTATTTCGATTTTAGTCTTCTCCGCGGAGAAATGTTCTGTCTGAATCGCCCTGGGGGACTTTCTGAATTCGCACCTGGTGTCGTTGGCCGTTTTGAACACAGATGTCTGGCTCTCTTTTCCCCTACACAATACATTGTAACGGCGATCCTCGGCCACAAAGTCTCTCAATTTGACACCCGCTAATTACCGAAGGTAAAAGTTTCAAGCGTGCTAATTAAGAGGACAAGTATTCTAACGCGAGCACGCTTTCGCGAATTAAACCGCATTCTCGTAACAAGGTTTTTTTATCTTACGATCGATTCGCGGTGAACGGTATATCCTAATTAAAAACTTCGCGAACTGCAGACCGAAAGTTGAAAGACCACAATAAATTATCGATGATTAAAAGTATTGCGTCGTAAAAGAAACGAGAAAAAAAAAATAACAAGCAAAGCAAAAAGATTCCTCTGACGAGTACATTTAGATTATCGGAGGCGATAAACGTGTGCTTTAAAAATCGACATTAGATACAATCAGTGAGCAACTGTTTTGAATAGCAGTACGTAGAATGCGTCATTAGATATGTGGCCGAGGAGTAGTATCGCATGAAAGCTCGCCATTCGAAAACTTCAGTATGTAGATTTCAGTACACGATAAACACCTTCCTCGCAAGGTAGGAGAGTATTTCCTAGGCAGGTAGAATCCGCGAGCTAACGTTTACTCGCAGCACAGTAATGCGTCCGCATAATTGCATCGCGTTTAATTGCGCTGTCGGCGAGTTAATTGAAATTATTATTAGAAGTCGTTATAAATAAAAAAATTTACGATTCTTTTACGATAATTTTGAGAAGTCGAGGAAATGAGAGGGAGAGATAAAAAATAAAAGAGAGATAAACAACACAGGTCTTCAATTAATCATCAGAGATAAGATCGTTTCACAAATTATCAACGATGAAAAAAATCATACCGCGAGTATGTTTTTTTTTATAAAATTAAAATTTAAGACTCATTTTAGACGATCTATAATTTTATTCTGACAGTCTATAATTCCATTCTATGATTTCTATCTGAAACGCTGCTTGTTATGTTTTGTGCAATATATTTTGATGTACGTGTTTTAATATATATTTTATGTATGTATGTGCCTATTCTGACCCTTCAATTGTATTTCACGTTACATGGCATATAAGATTACAAGTAAAATAGCAATTTGACTTCTCACGCGAATAATAGACCATTCAAAGTGGACTTCAAAGATTACAGCGTTCTCCATCATTAACTTTGTATAATGCCATATACAATACTACGATTTAAAAGCATATATACATATGTATATTTTTTTTAAGTCTCAATGATTTAATTAATGTTTTCTATTTGATTAATTCCAAAAGAAAAAGCACGCAAGACGTTTCCTCGCAAATTGATTGCAATTCATCTTCATATGTTTTATACATGGTCTCTCTTTCTAGGATTTCCTTTTTAATGTCAGTGTAATTATATCCTTGGAAAGTGTCCAGTTATCCGGCGCGTGACGAATACAAAGTGAGATTTTTTTTGATACGATTGTATAATTTCATTCTTTCATGCGAGCAAATTCCACCCGGTCGAATTATGAAAGGTTAATTCTAAAATAAGATATATAAGCGCGCTCGATCGTAGGCGTGCACAACGCCAAAAGAAAGGGAATAGTTTCTCGAGCGACGCATTCTCAGACGGTCTTGAAGTGCACGTTTTGCGTGCGGCACGCGGTGCAGCGATGACGCGATGACACATCGCACGGCAACGGGACGGCGTATCTCTCGCGTGTACTCTTTCGCGCTTCGCGTCTCCTTCGATTTAAGATAACGAGTGATATAAAGCAGACCATTTCCATGACGCATCTTTCGATCGACGCTTAACTTCCTACCGTTTACGATAAGATTGGAAGTTCGGGGGGGGGG
>VBVQ01002657.1:0-23576 GCA_011636635.1 Tetramorium simillimum
GTTATACTTTTATGTAGCGAGAAAACGTTTTGGCATTTTATGACTTTTCATTCAAATTAATATTTTTGTATTATGAAATAAAGTCATAAAATGCCAAAACGTTTTCTTGCTACATAAAAGTATAACAGAAAGATAACAATAATTTTGGGTTAAATAAATCCGAACAGACCAATAGGATTCATAATACAAAACAGTTGTGTCAATGTTTTCAAATGGTTAAATTCAGCTACTTATTAGCAAAAATAAAAGATCAACTACTGTGACAAAGAATATATTATATTATTTCACAATTTAATCATAAGAATTTATTTTTCATTATTCATTTTTTTACGTACGAATACTCCTTGAACAGTAATTAGCAGACAACTTCATTAACTTGACTATTACATTTAACGCATCGAAACCTCGTCAACAATCAAATGATTCTCTTTAATGCTATCGATCCACGTCGATATTGCAACCATCTCGTGTGAATTACATCGTACAACAACATCCCGTCGATTTTGTATCAATCCCGTTTCTACTGAAAGACAGTACTAACAGCGCGAATGAAGCTTTCGGGACGACTGAGTCGCGGCTCGTTCATCAGTCGTGACCTACGACCCTTCAGGCCTCGAACGGGTTCGAAGGGAGGAAAGACAAGAGGGTGAAATGGCGTGCAAACATCAGAATCATGGTTCCTATACGTCTGCATGCGCGAAACGGCCGGTGTGCATATACACCATATTGCGGAGGGTCCGGGACGTTGCGTAAGTGTGCGCACTCTCACTCGCACATAGCGGGTGTTTCACAGGCTCGGAACTCCGCCGCGCTGCGCCACCCGTCCCGTTATACCCTATGGTCAGGTCGAGCCGTTGGTCTTGCTTAATCAGATTACAAGCGAGGTGGCCGGGGATCGATATTTTCGCGTGAGTTTTCCAGGCAATCGGCCGCGAGATAGCGCGGCCTCGGCATATTTTATATGCGTACGCGAACCGACCCCGTTTACCACCCTCTCTGTCCGTTCGTCTGTCCGTTCGTCTGCCCCGTGTCCAGCCGTTTCTCCCTCGCCTCGTGTTTCTCCGTTGTAACACCACGTGCACAAACAAGTCCGCCCTGTGTTTGTCCCTATCCCTCTCCGGCCTGTCGCCTTTTCGACTTGTACGATTCCTATCAGTACTTGGAGCAATGAAAACCGAAATGTTTCTTGTCGTTATGAGTTGCAACGATACTTGAAGATTTTTTTTTTTTTCAAAAAAATTATGAGCATTCGATTTAAATATATATTATTTTTTATTCAATACGTCTAAATGTATGATTAATATTCCGAGTATGCCAAATGGAATTTTATATGAAAATTTTCTCATTTTAAATTAATTTTTATTCTATATAAAATATACACATAAAATTGCAAAACGAATGGAGATAAATGTCGCAATATTATTTTACGGTAGTATTTTTGGGAGGAATACTTTACTTGTCAAAGTTGCCCGGGCCATCGCGCGAAATATACGGAGTTCAGAGTCAATAATTTACTTTCCGCTGAGAATATATTGTTCTCGGAATCTTGTCGCTCTAGGCTATGATCCATTTGATCCGTACGTAAAAAACGTTATGAGAATAAAAGAAACTACAAGGCTATTTCGCCAGTTTTGCGAGGTTTATGGCACTTTGGCACTCACATTGCTCAAGAATTGTTTAACAAATATTAGAGCGTTGGTACGAACTGGCATGAAAACTGAATAAACAGCTGTAACGGTTGAAAGCATGAAATAGGAAATAGCTTGGATGAGCAATTTATGTCAATCAAACGGAAAGCATCCAAACAGCCAGCTCAGAGAAATGTGCCGTTCTCTGCAATATTTACTTTGTTCGTGGCTCCGTCTCGTACCTTTTACCACAAGACTGCCACGAACTTTAAATTCTGATCGGACGTATGACATGCGCACGAGATATCTATTAATAGCAAATAATCGGCCGATATGATTCGCTCGCGAAATGAATTCGACGACGGAAGCGGGCGATGTGTTGCCGTGATACGCGTCGTAATTGATAATCGATATTATCTAATGACGCCGACGCAGCCGCTCGTGGGGAAACACTGCATTTATTGGCATCTGTTATTCTATTCTCAATTTATTACTTATCTTACGTAGCTCTACAAATACGTGACTAATTTTACAATGTAATCAACGGCATTATAGAAAGCGTTGGATAGCGAGCAATTGCGTTTATAACGTCGTTTACACGCGCTCTGTGCATTGAGAATAATGACCGTCTAATCTAAAGCTTAATCTCGTTGTATATTCAACATTAAATATCACGATGCCGAATAAAATTTTCATTAAGGAAAAAAAAAGCGACTTCTTATTCACCGCAGAAAATAACCACTCATAGATGAAAGGACAAACTAGTACACCCCGTATATATATCGCTCTGCATTCAATATCGTCGCTTTCATCCACGTGAAGAAATTTTTCTCACCGCCGCATGACGCACGTCGCTGATTTTCACCATCGTCGGCACCACGTACGAAGATGAAAACGGCGCTATCCTTCATCCGACCGCAATTTTAGACGCGTATTTGGATGGTGTTTCTTATGCGGTGACACGTGATAGTTTTGTGGAATACTCTATATAAATAGTCGAGAGTTTCACCATTGATAACGATATAAAAATTTTTCTGAAACAATTCGATGTTCAAATGTCGGGCACACATTTGCTCGCGATCTTATATCAGGAAATTAGTTAAAAGAATTAAGATTAATATTTTTGTAACATCACCACACAGCGTGATTTCAGCATTCTCTTAAATAAACCAGCAAATATCCATATTTTAATAAAAAATAATTAAACATTATCAAAAATTGTTGCAAAAAAATATCTATCTTCAATGATAATTTTAGGAAAATGTTATGAAAAATGACTGCTGGTTTTCTGTTAGGGTTAGATATACTGTTAATGTTAGGATGAAAGAAATGATTTTGCGAATGGATAGACGCGCAGCGACATTGCCATTCATCTCCGAGTTATCGCTCACGTTTCGTTCAGTTCGCGAACGTTTCATCATACTATTTTTCAATTCGTACGCTCCGGCTTCAGTTTCGAAACTTATTTCGCGAGCGATTTTTCGATGAATACCGAATACACGTGCCGTATGAACAATAAATGGGATCGTTTCGCGGGTTTTCACGCTCGTACGACTGCGAATGGATTTTCTCGATCCAGTGCCGCAGCGGGAAACGATCTGGAACACGCTGTTGCGGAAAATAATCATTTAACAATCACGTCCACGCAATGATGTACGCTCGCTGAGCCTGATGATGATAAAAGCGGCATATCCGTATCTCTATCATTAATAGCTCGTCTGGCAGTTTATCATGCTACAAGTCGTCGTTTCAAGTTTCGCACTCCTCACGCGAAAGGAAACTTTTCTCGTCGCGAATAGCGCGCGTCTTCGGCTCGAAGTTCCTTTCTTCTCGAATCACAGATTGCTTCCATATCTGAACAGCCTTGCGACATCAAGGAAATAGCATTGTGACAAATTTAGAGAAAGAGAGTTTCCTGGTTTAGTTAAAAAAAAGTTTAAATTTGTAAAAGAAATAGTAGTAATAAAATAATAAATTTAAAAAATATATTTAAAATAAATAAATTTAAAAATTTTTTAAATACTAAAATGCTAAAATAGTTTGAAGTATTATAATAGAAAGAGGAAGAGAGAGAGAGAGAGCAAATTATGCATTACGTTAATACGGCTGTGTTTAAGTACGTTCTATCTCTTCATTCAATTATGTCAGAATAGTATCGCGACTTTCCGAATTCGCGTCGTCGTTTAAGCTTCAGTGCACACGTGTAAGAAACTCGGGCTTCGCATTTCTGCTGGAAGTGCACTTTACGACTCTCCGAATTAGTTCGCTCGACTTTCCCCGACTTAGTAACCGCCTGTTTAGGCGGACAAAAGCGCCGAAAGTTAAGTTTCTAGAAAATAAAGATCCTCCACGAAGGTAACCAACGGTGTGTAGATTCTTTTAAATAATAATTGTGTTTTAGATAATTGTGCTTTATGAATGATGTAAGAAAACGGGGATTTTTAAGGAAACTTTTAAAATCACGCTGTATGCATGAATATCGCTAATTACAATTAGTTTATTCTCTCAAATGTGTGTGTGTGCGTGTGCACTCCATACAATTTCTCCTCATATACCTAGTAAAAATACAGAAAATCTGTGCCGTGCAAAATACTATTTTTCCATAACTAACTCTCCACGCTTTTCCATCATACTGCATGGTTTTATTGTCGAACATTTATCCACGCGGATTAATGGTTTGATCCGATGATGCATGCATCGTAATATCGACGCGAGTGTGAACGCGCGTAGGGCTCGGCATTGCGCGTCAGAAGATTTAAATGCCCGATAAAAAGGGGGAACGCAGGTACACAGAATTTAACGAAATCGTCTATGTTATTAACAATCTAGCTCTCACCCATTTCCGACGACTTCCCATTTATGCGGGCGATTCTATTCAACGCTATGATCGCGAATTTGACTTTATTTACGAAGGGGTGCGGCCTGTCGGAGCGTACGAAGGACCCCTACATTTTCCTCACTGACGTGCTGATACTGTATGTATGTTGTACCCATTTGCGTATGTAGAATATACATGTGCGCACGAGGCACTGTCCAATGGCGGCCGGAGTCTTAATCAGATTAGGCCGCGATCGATTCTTTTCCCCTCTTTCGCGGTAGGGTCGCTTTACGATTCTCCGTCGCGCGAATGATTTTTTTTTCGCCGCTTTCGTGAGCCTCCTCTCCCGATTATGTTTGTCGAGATAAAATGAGGGCGACAGAGAAAGTAAAAAGGGAGAGAGGAACAAACGAAGAAAGGGAGAACGAAGCAGGAAATGTGCGTGCGGGGACAGGTGAAATAAGAGAAGGGGTGATAAAGAGAAGCGAAGGCATAAGTTTCTATACACATCATTCTCGGTTTTAGCATTCTTGGTTATCATTAGATCTAAAAAATAAGCAAATAAAAAAAGGTTTTATTTGTAGTAACTTTTGAGCTTGAAGGTTAAAAATTTATACTTTTACACACTAAATTTTTAGAAAGAAATCCATTAGTCGAACGATCTTGATTCAAATAGAGAGTAGAGCACAAATTTCAGACTATCTTTGATAATGCATTAGAATAAAAGAATAGTCGTGTTTGAAACTTTGATCGATTTGTATTACCAGAGATAATAATAGAAATTAGAAATCGTTGCAAACGTATGCACCTTTTTATTTTCTTAGCCTACTCTTACAAATTAAATATTAATCCTTAATTCACTTAAGTATTTCGCAAAAAAAAGAGATAATAAAACGCAAATAAAAGAAAATCATGAATCACGTAAAGAGTTGATGTACAGAGAATAGAAGATAATAAAGTCTTCCTTAATTAAAGCCTTGTATTAATCGCCTGTGACAATTTACTCGAAGTTCAAAGACGATTATCGGATCGATGAAACTGTCTTCGGATTCCGTTAATTCGAGCACCGGTTGCGATTCTAAGAGCGACTTACTGACCTCGTTAATTCCCGCTTCGAATGAGCAACGACCGAAGTAATCTGTGCATCTCGCGTTACTTTAATCATTACTTCGGGAAACTTGCCGGGTGACGCGAATTTGTCGTTTGAGTTGCCGTTCGATCCTCCAGTAGTGTTTGCGAGCCTGAGAGAAAATCGTCACCCCGGGCGCGTTCGATTCGCGGCCGTTGGACGCGCTCCAGAATTCGTTTTATCGGCTTTAGCACCGCACATTCTGCCGTTTCCGCTATCGCGCTCTATCTCACGCCAATGCCGAATCAGGAAGATCGACGAAAAACGTGTTTCGTGTAGAATATAGTAGATGTATGAAATATGGAGAACTTTAATATTCCATTTTTCGAAGGTATTTTTTTAAGAAAATGTTTTAGTTGGCACAAACTAAAGATAAAGGAACAATAGGGATGAGCTATAATAAGTATTTTGTACGTGTGTGTGTGTGTGTATGTATGTATATACATAAAGAAAATTAAAATTCTTTTATAAAATAATTTTTAAAATTATTAATATAACAAACAAAATCTTTTAATGAAAAACGATTTGAAAGTTTTAAAATAGCGAGCTTTGATTAAGAAATATTTTCTGTTCGACACTGAACTCTTAACTTCTTAATACTTCTTTGTAACGTAACAAAGTTTTGATACACTAATCACAAATTAACTATACGTAAGACAAGCACATAATCAAAAGTCAATGTTAAAAAAGTCAATTTTAAAGAAATTCAACCATAATCTAAATAAAGTGTCACATTTGACTAAGACCCAAATTAAAATTTTAAATGCCTCTTTATCGAAACTTTTGTTTAAAATATGTTTTTTTAATTCACTGTTCTACCTTATAACGAAAGTAATGGTGAACGATCTGGAACTAAATTTAACATTTTTCAATATCGCTGCGGTGAAACTTAAACACTCTTTGTACGTTGAGGGCAACGTCACGCCCCTATAAGAATTAACGCAGCATGAATCTTGTAAGTAGAACTTCCAAAGTTGAAAGTTTTCCGTTTGTGCTGTGAGGCAAGCACGCGCAGTACAGAGGTAAATCCACTTTTCTCGCAGTAAAAGAGGAGTGAAAGAGAGAGAGAGAGAAAGAGAGAGAGAAAGATTATTACAACAATATAAATTATATATAAGACTTATTTTATATAGCTGTTATTTCAATCAACAATTTGAAAGGATACAAAAACAAATTGTTACCGGTATTATTTCGCTCTCCCTCTTTTTTAAAAGAGAATCTGTTGTTTTTAAAGTATTACAACGGTTGAATAACAGTTAATAATGGATTTATGTCTCACTGTGCATAATTGTAAATTACATACTCGACTACGACGCGTTAATAGTTTCATAACCACCGTCGCTTTAGCATGCGAATTCGATTATCATGCTTTATCGATGAAATCCGAAATGAATATTGCGTCGACCACCATGCTTCCGGAATCAGTATATTCAATTTTCTAATTTCGCCACGCAAACAGATTCATAGATCCTATAAACCTATAGATCACAGCTTATTGATATTGATCTATACTATAATAATACAATTAATCGATATTTTATTTACATAAATATTTCGCTTTCTTCAAATAAATCGCATTAGATATTTGTTTAAATCAATAAAACAGTTCTAGCAAAAATGAATAATATATCTTTACATTATCTGCTTATATTAGTATTTAAAGAAATATATTAATTGAAAGACAGCGCATGGAATATTAACCATATAAGAATTTTAAAATTAAAATAAAGATCAACTAATAACAGAATTAAATGTCATTGTTATAAATTTGTAATTTCGCCACAAAGAAATCAAGTATTCCTATAGAGATCACAAATTTTTACACTGTGGATCGATATCACTGGGAGTTTGCTACGATCAAATCGATCATCGGGGACAACCTCGATTTTTCATCTTGTCCAGTGTACATTCGCGAACGATACGAGGCGATATCGACTTTAAGTCGTGCGGAAAATAGAGTAGTCGGCCCGCACCTCGCGGCCGATTTTATGAATGGCGCACCGTGGAAACGGGAGATAAAAAAAAAACAACCCGGCTCCCCCAGTTTGGGAAAAGGGAGAGCGCTTGCTCGTACCGCAACACCGAATTTTCTGTCCACCCAGTCTTCCAACTCGTATGAACCGTACGTCACGACTCGCTGCGCGCGTTATCGAATAAACGAATGAAACGTCGTTGCTTACGGTATTATCGGCGGCCTTCGCGGTTTTTTTCCCATACATTTCATTTCTTTCGCGCGGTCGCGCTCGATTATCCGAATGTCGAGCTCCTCCAGCTGTGTTTTAATCTCTTGCAACCGCTGTGACAACTCTGATAACGCAATAGGTATCTTTTCTGTGACGCTTATCGATCCAGCGCAACGCGCTGGATAAGCTGACACGGCAATAGCGACACGATGAGAATTATATTTAACTTCCGGTTGCGCGGCAACAGGATATATCCCGTTCTATTGAACCGAAATCCACTTTCACATGTAACTTGTTATGATAACAGGCGTCGTAAATATGTCGGACAAATTTGGACTGATTGTGAGTTCTCAATTTTCAACACAGCACGTTTTACGTGTCGTCTGTTACTAAACCATTTATTTACATCTCTACTTTATATTTTTATATTAATTTTTTATTCTATTTTTCCCAATCTTCTTCCATTAAATTTGAATATTTAAATTAACCTAGTTGTACATGTATATATTTTTATATGTATATATCTAAATACAAAATCTTGAAATGAAATAAAACGTACACTTGTACATGAGCAGGAAAAATCCGGTCTTTTTTAGACAAATTTGAAATTTTTAAATTGGAAACTGGAGAAATCAATATTCTTCTACATAAATGAATAAGTAATACCCGTCCGCGCGTCGTCGAAAATAATCCGATTTTTCGCTCTTCATTTAATGCACGTGCGTACGCGGTGTCTTGGGAGTGGGCTGCGCCGTCTTCCTCGTCCGTGTTCTTTTCCGCTGTCATCGCGTCATTTTTGCCCCTGCGCACGCTATGCTTTTTCAAGACTCCCGAGACACGGCCGCTAATAAAGCGCTTCACGTCTCGACTTTGTGCTCTCTTCTTTACCTCGCCTCCGGTGCTTTATCCGCGGTTTTCTTGCCTCGGACTCGCGCTCGGCCTCGGACAGACGCGATATGCGACTCTTCAGCCGCCGAGTACTCATCGCGCTCGGCTTGTTTCGCCCGGAAATTGCCCATCAGGCATGTTAATAGCGATGTCTGCGTGTATTCCGACCTAATATTTAGTAGTTCTGGCCAATGGCCGAGAAACGCATTAATGCAGATTGTCGCTATCGCGCCACGATGCGGCGGACTTCCCCGGCGAGACCATTATACACGCTTCAGCCCTCCCGCGCTTTCTCTCTCTTTCTCCCTTTTGCCTGTCCCACCTCCCGTTTTACCCGCGATATCTCTCTCTTGCTTTATTTGTCCGCTCCTCTCGCTCTTCCAAAATTGATTCGCCCCAGGGAGTCGCGCGGCGGGCGTAAATCATCGAGAAAATTTGATTGCACTCGTTCCGCGACACGCGCTCTTTTTTATACTCAGCATTACGTGTCAATTGGAAAATCAAGAGAAACTGAAACGATAGTAACAAATAACGCAAAGATTGCATTTGACACAACTTTTTACGTTGTTGTTAATTGATCTGCTCTCGACAGTCTGATCATTGTCAGCGACAAATTATATCCTGCACTTGTCATTATCCGATATTAATAGTTTTTTAAATCTGGAAAGATACTTGTAGCTTGTAGAGTGTATATAATACTATTTCCGATTATTACTAATGAAGAGGAAAATTTGCAAAAATAACTAACACGCCATAGCGGATTCGTGTATTTACTGAAGAGACATCGTACAATTTCGTGCGTTTTTGATAAAATTTTGACACAATGTCATCCGTCACTCACGAAAAAGGAAACAGTTTTTATGTAATATGTCTCATAACAGGATCTTATATTATTGTATATATCAGTTAATTTTGGCTTTCATTTAAATACTCTAGCAAAATGTCGCTCTACGAAAGTGTTAAAAAGTGGATTTTTAGGTGGAAAAATAGATATTTAAATTTAAAGTTTTTTTTTATGTCGTTGAAATAAAATCGATATGCACATATTTTCACGATTTCGTTTTCGATTAGTAACAATAGTCGTGCCACATCTTGTACAGCTCGCACACTCGGCAGGAGGAACTCGCGCATCTGCCGAAAGTCTCGCGTACCGCGGAATAATTAAGCGAGCACAAAGTGTCGGCAGCGTACCCGCTCGTCTCGTTTATAATTTCAGGACGGCGCTGAACGTGCGGCGTCGCAAACGCCGGAACTACCCGGTGGACCGTCCGACCGAGAGAGAGAGAAAGAGGGGCCCAGCGGGGAGAGATCCGACAGGTAAAGAGACAGACGCGACACCGGAGGTGCACGTTGGGATACCGCGCGTCAAGTGAAATTATGCGAATCACGACGAACGATTGTCACCTTTGTTTAAGCGACCGCTCGCTTTCGCGCGCCGCGTCCGTTCCTCTCCGGATCGCTGGCCATAGGACTGCAGAGTATTTTCCCCTCTGTATTCCGCCAGTGTATAGCCGGCGTGCTCTAATTGACTGAATTTCATATCTTTGTTACGTGGCGGCCAGCGGTACCGTTGTATCTCAATGCACCGGCACCGCATAATTCGGTCCACAGACAGCGCGGACTTCGACGAAGGCAGCTGCGGTAGCGGCACGATCGCGAGCGCGAACGTAGTTTTGCCGACCGTATATCAATGCAGGGAATGCAAATTTCTCTCGGAACCTTGTTAATGACGCGGGAGAATCGATATAGTCGACGGTATTTTACAAAGTGGATACCTATTGGTTCATGCTATTAGTCCACGCTGCACATTAATCCATACCAATGAACGCTCCTGTAATTTTGCGCAAAATGCAGCGCAGAATGTAAGCAGATAGGAAGACTTCGTTGATTCTATTCACAAGAAATTTCATTTTTATCGATGCAAAATCCGCATTAAGGTTGATAAAAGCTTTCAGAAAATAAAATAGGATATGGTAAGCGACGTCACAATGACATATCAGTCTCGCTATTATAGGTAAAAGCGTATGACGTGCATTGAGATTCTAAAATGTGACTTTAACGATAAATGCAATAATTATTATCGCGATTCTCTCTCTATTCTACCTCTAATCATTTTTGCACAGATAACCCTGTACATAAAGCTTAACATTATTATAATAATTGCGACTTTTAATTATTCTAATTACTTTACGACTTAACACGACAATAAACGTATAAACAGCAATTATGTAATTATCATTTTAATTATGTGTAACGTTCTTGTATTTACGCGGAGCTTAATACACGAATTAGAAAGAAGAGTAGATTAGAAGGTAAAACGGCGGGGAACAAATGAGAGAAGTATTAAAGGGCAAAAAGGGTTACTGTTGTGCCACGCGTCTGCTCCACGTATCCGCGTCGCCGCAACCTCGACTAATGGCTGGCTAATTGGCGGAACGCAAATAAATACCCCCTAGCACTGCCGTGAGAGTCAGCCACCTCCTGGGACTAGGTCTATGAGAATATACTGCCTTTGGACATGCATTGCCACTTCGATGGCTCCGCGGCTTCACACTGCTGTATAGATTCCATCTCGCGATGGATGATGTCACGAGTGACATCGAATGACTCTGTGTAAAGAAAGGCGTCACTTGTATATCGCACTCGAGGGAGAGAATAGATTGTTTCTTGAAGTTTCAACAAATATTAATGCTTCTAGGAAGAATATATTACACACGTGTGAGCTATGCAGTTATAAAAATGATTATTTTAAATATTCTTTTTTCGAAGAACCTACCTTTCAACTCATATTTATCTTTGATCTATTACGAAGAGGAAATACTCCGTTACCGCTCAACTGAAATTATCCGGAACTAAAATAATCGAATAATTATTTTTACATTATTCATCGCGCGTGTCAGAATGTGGCAGGTGGCAGTTATTGGATCATTCATTTCCTTCTTTTATAAAAATCTTATATTTGTGATTGCATTTAAAAACTGATATTAATATTTAAGCGTTTTATATACCGTATGTTCTTGCTATCACCTACAGCCCTCCAGTCTCATTACAATATTCATCAGTCACAGGCCCTTCATTAAGGCCGAGAGATAAATGTGACCCGCAAGTGTCAAAAGTTTGCCGACCCGAGACTCACGCTGTACAGTCTAATATTAACACTCGCGTTGTTACGATCCGGATGGCATAATCTTACGAAGTTTTCCGTATAATCTCCCTGTCACGACATAAAATCTGAGAAAAGTTTACGTGGCGCGCCGTTACGATTAGGTCATCTTCCAACCACTTTCGAAAGGTCTACGATTTTCGAACTTTTAAACTTCAGAAATGTAGTTAAACAATTAAATATTTGCTCAAAAATTCAAACAGGTTTTCTTTAGTATTCAGTAAAATGATTAACTTAGTAGAGTGCGACAACAAGTGGCTTTACTCGAAATTTTTCCTAATTAGAAAATTTTCGTCTGATAATTTTTTCAGAGAAATGAATAAAATGGTTGATGAAAAAATTAATTTATGTTCTTCGGATTGCCATATCGAGCGTCTTAACTGTAGATAATATAAAGATCACGAAATAATCTAAGCGTTAATGTAGGTTTCTGAGCAAAACAGTTCTGGCATTACGCTCGCAATTGACTCTCTCCTCTTATTTCGATCAGAAACGATCAGTTGCCGAATGCGAGAGCAACTACTACCGCTGGTTGCGGCAGTCGGCACAGAACGTGACGTCAGCGAATGCAAATCTCGTCTTTTATCGCCGGTCTCGCAGGTCGGTTGAAATTCTTCTCGAATCCGCACGAATGCAGTTCTGGCGGCGACGACAGCGGCGGCAGCGGGCCCGATCGTGCTCGATCGTTCGAGGATACGTCGTAAAGTAGAGAATCGATTTGGAACTATCGGGCAATTTTCACAGCGACCTTTTTTTTTTTGACCGGTCGCTCGGGGCTACTCAAGATCGCACGTCCTCGAGCGATACCATCGCGTTATGGCGTTTACACGTCCCTCTAACCGCGCGGATAATAGCGCGGAGAGATATGCTTTTACAATATATATTTTTCACTATAAAAATTTCAATCGCTGTAAATCGATCTGGTGACGAGTGGACCTATCGTTTTGGTTTGGGACACGCGTACATAATCCCGAACCTTTACCACTTCCCGATTTTTCTCCTTTATTTTCTCGTGATTTATTTTTTAATCTCGAGAGAGAAGCGACATAGTATGCAATAAGTATCTACAAATTTTCCGGTTTTTTCCGGTCCAACTCTTTTTAAAAAATCCTTTCAATTTACAGTCCTTTTATTCTCATTCGCGAAAATGCGAATAGACAAATAGCGGCATACGAGAATAGAATGTCAGAATGAGGATTATCGTAAATTACGCGGTCTTAACGAACCAAAAAGAAAGTGTGTTATCTAAAAGTAGTAATAATGGTAGAAAATATATCGGCTTTTGCACTATGTACGTACGTATACGTATGTGTTTCTCACGAGAGATAATGGAAATTAAAATCGGCATTTTTATACTAATTTGCGAGAGGAAAAAATACAGTTTGTTTCTTACAGTACCTGTTTTGCCTGTTAATCAACGCTTGGGATTAACGTAGTTAATTCCTGGATTATACAAGCGCAGAGAGCTATAACAATAATAGTCTCAGTGGAAAATTTCGCGGTATAGCTTAGAATACGCCAAGTATTATTAGCCCTAATGCTCGTGAATTCGTTAGTTTTATTTCGCAGGTGTCGAACACCGATACTTCACCACTTGCACGTTTTATGCAAGATATAATTTAATTTACACGAGGCTTTATATACGTCACTTTAAAAATGCATACGCATTACAGGGAACAATGCTCGCACGTAATTAAACAAACAAAATGATGGCAATCATGGGGATTGAAGAATGTATGTGATATAAATTGAAATTTGCAAATTATATCATCATTGGACCGAACCCAATATTCAGTGATAAATAATAAATTGCATTGATAACGTTTAGCAAACAAGTGCGCATGCATTTTCAACGCGCCCGGAACAATTGGCATCCAAAGCGGAATTACGTTTGTGACGCTTAATTTACACCTGTCTAGAGCTACAAAATTTGGTGGTTATATTTAATCGGATATATCGTCCGTGTACGTGAAAAGAGGAAGTATTTTATGCCTACAGTGTATTCCTCTTTCGGTTTTGCATTTGACACAAATGTTTACTCGTCGGATACACGTGAGCACTGGCATAATCAGCGAATGTTATTGCAATTTTTATTTGACACAAATTATCTCTCTCTCTCTCTCTTCTATTTTTCGTTTTAATTATTTTGATATATTTTCTCGCAAACATCCATTTGTTCAGAGATATTTTTTAGACAGAATAATTATTTCCCTTTTTCATTCCTTCTTTCTCTTTTTTGTCTCTTCCTTTCTGCAGCTTCTTCCGCTTTGTCCTAGGGACTTTGCCTTTAACATCAAACACTCTTCTATGTAATGCAGAATCTACGGGACCGTACGTTATGTCCACTGTATACGAGATTATTGTCGCTGGTGAAAAGTTTTCAAATTCCAAAGGCACAATAGCTCAATTCGACCGCTATCGGTTTTAATATCTTTCTAACCGCGAGCGCGCGTTCGTCAATTATTTTTCGGGCGGACGTGTATCGATCGTGCGAGATATGAAAACTGTCGGCGCGTATCGGCGCGGCGACGTGCCGTATGTCGTGCTTTGTAACTCGTCGCCTCCAATTTTTCGGCGCGCTCTCGATCCGCGCGGAACGAGATCAAAGGTGTCACTCGCCGTTACAATAATTCCGGCCATCGTCGACGGGATCGGCGCGCGCTATCGACGGCGAGTATCGACCAATAGATTCGATGGCGTCCCCCTTTCGTTTCCACAGCGTGCGTATACAATTTATCCGTCCGTTTCTTTATATCGATATTTTTGTTGTTTCCGCGTCAATACCGCGTCATATATCCGTGAGCGGAAGCGATGGAGGATTTAAAATGTTTCTTATCCAAAGCACGCTATACTATTCTGAGCTTTCTATACAAAGTCGACCTTTTAATAAGGTCGACAGATCGAAAATAATTAATCTATGTAATATTATTTAATTGTAAACTATCGCACTATCGATATTTAACGATTTATTCGCAAATGAAATCCACTTTGCAGTGATTCTCTTTATATAAAAGCCAATCATTCCTGTGTTTCAAATTCGATATCGATCGATCTTGGAGTTTCTGTGTTCTGGACCACTCATCAGGAAATGCGCGCGAACAGAGTGAAACTTGGGGAACGCTATCGACACGCGAGCGAAATTGAAGCGAAACAGCTTGACGCCCTCGAACCAAGAGAGACCAAGTCTCGCTATTCTCGATTACCTCTCTCGTCGCTAAAATTGCTGACGTCGAAGAACGTTACAGAGCGCGCGCGCGTCTCGCATAACTTCGAAACTATCGGAGTCCCACTGATAAACAAAGAATATCGGTTGCTATCTTTTCTGTCATTCGCAATTGCGATTACAAGAAGATGATCCGGCAATTTTTTTTTTTTTTTTTTGACAGTTTCGTATATGTCTTTAAAATGCAGGTGAAACGCGAATCAAATCAGTGCGGCGGAGGTCGCGGATGAGAGGTCGAGGGGTCGTTGGCTGCTCTTTGTGCGCCGCGAAACTAGACTTGCTCGACTGTCAATAGCAGAATAATTGAAAGACGCGAGCTTAATTAGTACTCCGGCCAAGTCCCGGCTTTCTACCGAGATTATTTTGAGCCGCTGGCACGGAGGGAAAGATGAAACGTATACCGGACGTAAAGAGAGACGAAGAGGAACCAGGCGCGAGAGTAAAACGGAAAGAAATTGACCTTACGACTTTTAGCGCCTCGCGTTTCTCAGCGCGAACACGGTCGCGCAGTCGAAGACGTGTCGGGAATGCCTGGGGAACGGGGCACCGGCGAATAATAGAGACATCAGAGACAGGTATACGGGGTGTCGGGTAAATATGTGGAAAGTACTTTATGCGACGGCTTTGCGGGGCCATTATAGAGAGCATCAAAATTTATTTTTACCGATATTTCAGCTTTAACGTTATTTATCAATACTCCTCTTTTTGTCATTAGAGCACGTATGATGGAGGGTTTAAAATTATCTACATGAGTTATAATGGGGCATGAAGTAGCGCGCAGCGAACGTGAAGAAGATACATCTTGACACGACTCCTCGAATGTGTACACTTATATGGATCACATCATGTAGATCTCTTTACATCAAACGCATTTTCTCAGCTGTACGATTTCGGAGAAGCAGATTTCCGGGCATATATTTCCACATATTATATGACACACTGTACATCATGATGTCTCGTGCCAGTTTCTGCTAGTTCTTTGCCGAGTCGAGTCGTTTTGTACCGTTACGTTTTTTCTTCATCTTTTGGACCTCAGTAATTTCATTAATGAAATTTCATCAGGCGGATTCTGTTCAACGCGCAGTTGTCCTGTCCAAACAGATCGTACGGTACATTCTTTCTTTCAATGTACGTTTTTATTCTGTATTATTTCCTACTTTTTCATGTATATCTTTTATAACGCGGATTAAAAGTATTTCAAGATCTACTTTCACAAACGCAGATTAATCGATCTAATCTAATTAGAGATTAAATAATTCAGAAACGTTTCGAAATCTTGTAAAAAAACGATCAACATTTATATCATTAATTTAGCATAAATTTATATGTTTATAAACATATGTAAATTGACATTACAAATTTATAATGTTGTAAATACATTTAATCAATTCATAAATACAAGAATGAAAAGTAGAAAAATATGTTTACCGAGTGACCTTTCTGCACGTTTATTAAGAAGTTTAATTTACTGCAATTTATGAAAAATGTCTGTGGTTTCCCCCAAAGCTATTAGTCGATAATAAAAAAATGATGCCGCAATTGCACCGTGTTACGATAATCCCTGCTTTTACGCACGTACACGAAAACAATTGTAGCCGTCTCGATCATGTTGTCGAGGTTACCAGGATTGTCGCGTACGCCAGAACAGGAGTGGAATTCTCAGACCGACCATATTCGCCGCAGGTTCCCGCTACGTGATAGAGTTAAGAAATTCGGCGCATCGACCCGTCGGAATCGGATCGCCAACGGCAGTTTACAAATTCTGTGAACCCCGCGGCATCGGATTTAAAGGGGGCGGGGGGTGACTCGCTGCATCGGATCTGAGCTCGCCGATATTCCGCGACAATTTTCCGCAACGTATTGCATTATGTTTAATGTAATCGGTTTGTCATTTTGTAATTTGCGAACCTAATTAGCGTGTGTACGATTGCGACGCGCCAGTTCGTCGGTTGGTGCAGCTTTTCGAGCAGGCGATGCGGAAATCAGCTTACCGTCGTGTTATTTCTATTACGACTAGTCTCGGGCCCGGGCGAAACATGGAGAGCGAGATGGAACCTTGGAAAATCGTTAACTTCTCCCGAGGTGTTCCGCGACATTTATCACGCGGAGAAACTGAAATTCATTTTAGAGCGGTCGCGAGCGACGAAAGTTAGATAGCTAGATGGATAGCTTTATTACCAGCGCCGGAGACGCGCCCCGATCATCGTTGATCTCACTGCTGGAAAATCGTAAGACCAAAATCCAAGCGGGAAGATATTCATACTGTTGATTTTGAATTTGATAGAATCTAGAAATTAAGTGAAAAATTGTATCTCATCAAAAGTACAAAGGAAAGAATACAGTCAAAGATTGATAAGTATGAAAAAAATTTTAAACTTTAATTTTCTCATGTAATTTTTTTCTGCGATGCATTATTTATAAAATATAGAACTTTGGAAAATATTAATTGAAATATGCCAACATAATTTTTATTCAAAACATGTTAAATAGTAGTTACATTGATTCGTGAAAAAAAAACTAGTTATTTAGTGACTGTTGCTATTTCTTGCGAAAGAAAACTTGATCATTAGATCAAAGAATATTCTGTAAGTACTGCTTATTTACAGCTTATGAAAGTTGTATACCGTTGATATACCGTTCCTTAAGCTGAATGAGAACGTCAAGAGAAAATGCGATTCGAAAGATCGCACCACGCGATCCGCAATCGATCGTCCATCTTCTATCTTGTCGTATCCGACAAATCTATCGAGACGAAGAAGAACTTATCGGTGTGCGCCATTCATTCGCGTGCGCGTAATTCTTTCCTCGCGCACACATACATACGCTTGTTCGCGTGCGCGCGCACACACATGTACAGTCGGCACAGACTCTTTACGATCCCATAGATCGTACAAAAATTCCGATCGAACGGACGAATGAACGTCGCGAATACATTCTGCAATTCTTATCGCGCGATCCCTCGTCCTTCCGGGAATGCGAAAATTGACTTTCCTGAGAATTATGTGCGAGACCTAGACATATATATATATCTGAACGCGCACAAGAACGTACTTTCGCATATACGTACGCGGAATCGGGAACCGAACGAGATTCCGCACCAGGAATGCAACACGTACAAAGATCGAGAATTTCAGGGCATGTTATGAGCGGTGCAATATTTTCCGCGAATAACCCGCGGATAATAGAATTTCCTATAATTTTCAAGTGGTATAATATGTAAATATTCAAGTGTCGTTGCTATTAATCGTCGAGCTCGAATCAAGAACCGCCATCGAGACGCGCGCATTATTTTTTCAATGCTCTTGAGACATTGCTCGAAAAAAAAATGTCTTTTAGCTCACTACTTTCAATATTTGAACGGATACATAATCCCGACTATCCTCCGTTTCGCGATACGACGTAGCAAGACAGAAAAGGAAACGGTTTAGAGATTCGCCATCGAGGTGCTCCGCGAGTGCACTTTGATGCCGTTCGATGTCGCGCGAAATTTGTATAACGCGATTAAAGTGTGCCCCGAATTTTCCGCGAGGTTGAGGAAGGCCGCGAGATCGGGGTTATCGCGTTACGGAGTTTCCGAAGGCGCGTACATTTACCAGGACGGCTTCTCTATTACTCGGGAATCCGATAGCGCCTCTCGTGGCACTCCGAAGTTCCGTTCGCCCTTCTTAGAAAGGGCCGTAAATATTCACACGGGGTTGGGGGATGCATAAAACGTACCTGTTCTCCGGGCTAATCATCGCACGATAGGAAGAGGGAGAAAGACAGAGAGAGAGAGAGGGGGGCGGGAGGGCAGGGAGAGAGGGAACGAAGGACAGGGAGAAAGCCGATCGACAGGCACCTAGGGATTGTTTATTCCTATGTATGCGCGGCGAATGCACGGCGAATGCAACCCCATTTGCAACGTGACATTAACAGCTCCTCGTTAAGTCCCAAGTACGATAGTTTCTCCCTTCGCAGAAAAGCTGGAAGAAACTGCACTTCGCGAGCTGAACGTAAATGTATTTCTCGATCGAAAGTCGAAAAAAGTTAGCGGCCAATTGTCTCGCTACGCGTTATTTATTTATGAGAAATATTTATTGTAGTTTGTTTATTTGTCATCATTCATTTATACGGATAAAGTTCTTATTTAACTTATATAAAATAAAAAAGAGTGAAAATTGATGATGAAAAAAAAATATTAGAGAAGATATGTAGTTATCGAGAGATTAATCGCGAATTTAATACGTGAAATATAGCAACGTTGGTTGTACTTTTATTCTATTCAGTCTATCATTTATTTACGGGCAAATTTAATATTTCAAATAAAAAAGAACATGATACATTTATATGAAAAAGGATACCAGAAAAAAATATGTATATACACGTATGTCTGTTGCGTGACAAATATGATATGTGAAATAGCTGTGTTCGATTGCACTTCCATCCCATTGAATCTCGTCCGTTTATAGATATATGAAATATTAATGTAATATTAAAAATAATAAAATTTCATATTTTATAGAAGAATATAATGAAAATATATATTTATCAAGTCATTAACTTGCTCATAGCCAGTTCGATGTCTAAAAGTAGTTGTACTAGATTTTTTCTAATTAATTCAGAAAAATTCTATTAATTAAGATTATATAAGTTTTATATATAAAAATAGATATTACAACTATGGCAGAATTAAGGCACAACTAAGCAGAATTACTGTTATAAAAATACACATATTTCTATAAATAGTAATCGATCTTATAAATTCTTTTACTAATCTGTCATACAAAATTCGTATTTAATATTATAATATTTAACAATTAGTTTGGAGGAAGCCAATTATTTACTTCAGAGATTAGCTATAATGCATATAAAATTTTTAAAAATGATCTATCAATTAAAATATGCTCGCGACTCGTTGCAATTCATTCGCGTTGGCAAATGAACCATTCAATCCATTGTTCGCATACTCACGAATGCATAAACGATTCGTCGCTGTCAATTAATCATTCTGTTTGCCGGAGATCGGCCAATTTCCGTTGCGAAATCAGCATCATTTCGCGGTGTAATACTTGGCTTTCACAAAGGGCATCCTCGTCACGGTACCCTTGTACGTTTTCCCCCGCACCTCGACCAACACCCCACCGCCGAATTGCGCCAAATCCGGCGGCATGTATCCCATGGCGATCGGCCGGCCCAGGGTCGGGCTTGGTCCACCGGAAGTGACGCTGCCCACACGCTCACCTTCCGGCGTCAATATGGGCGCGCCTTCCCTGGCAGGTGGTCCTTGACCCAGTAACAGCCCGACGCGTTTCTTTGTCGTGCCCGTCTTGATCTGCGAAAGTATTCGCTGCGCGCCAGGAAAGTTCGCCTCGGCCCTCCGTCGTTTCGCTAATCGAGAAAGAGAGGGAGAGATCGATATTTTGTACAAAACTGCAATAACGCGCGTCTCGCGTGACAAAGTTAGAGAAGAGCGATGAAACTACATTGGTATTTAGAAGCGATTACAAGAGTAATTATCGTGTTCGCGGGTTCATTAGCGATTCTTTGCGAGACCGTACCGACTAGCCACGTAAGGGCAGCTTCGACTGGCGTGGTGTCCTCGTTGATGTCGTGTCCGTAGAGACAGAGTCCAGCCTCCAGTCTGCGAAAAGTAGCGAAAAAAATCAATACAGTTCCATGTTATTATTATTCTTATATTGCTAGCTGTTTATTTAAATCTTTTTAAATTTTTATACATATTACTTTGATTATACGTTTGAGGAATAAATGTTTTAAGATGTATCTGCTTGTCTACTGATTTACCTCAAGCTATCTCTGGATCCTAAACCGGCTAGCTTCACGTCAGGAATCTCCAAGATCCTTTCGACTAGGTTGATCGCGTCCTTCGCAGGTACCGAAATCTCAAAGCCGTCCTCCCCGGTGTATCCACATCGCGAGATTCTGATACGACTTCCTGACACCTCGGTTTTCACGCTGTTCATAAACTTTAGGGTTTGCAGATCGAAATTTACTAATGACTGGAGAACCGTCGCCGCTGTAGGACCTTGAAGAGCTATCAGACCTTGCTCCAAGGGATCCAGGAAGTCGACAAACACGTTTTTGCCAATTTTTTTGAAATCATCCTGAAAGCAGGGGAGAATTTATTGTATCTTGATTGCCAAAGTAGAAAGCATGCAAATCTTCACCTGACGTTCCACGAAAAGTCGAATGTCTTCGTCTCGTCTGCCCGCGTTAGACACCACGAAGTATCTGTCTTCGTCGTCTCTGGTGATGATGAGATCGTCTAAAATTCCTCCCTTCTCATTGGTGAAGACAGTCAAAGTCGCGGCGCCGTTTCTTAAATTCTTGAGATCACACGTGGTTAGCGATTCCAAATACTCCCCGGCGTCTTTACCGGAAACGCGCGTTTGCAGCATGTGACCGACGTCGAAGAGCGACGCCAACGACCTGGTGTGTAGATGAGACACGGCAATCGTCTCCCGATATTGCACCGGCAATAGCCATCCGGCAAAATTGACGATTTTGCCTGAACATAAAATCGCGTGAAGTAATTTTCTTAATTACTACAGACTTAAATATTACACAACTTTAAGTACTATAAAAATCCCTATCTTAAGAAAAACTACCTTATTGTTATTTATTTATTTGCGAGCAAAGTTCCGCAACAGTTTGGCATAAATTTAAGAATGCTACACTGAAAAAAAATTTTGGTTAAAAACGGACGAATCAGAAAATCTTGTAGGACTGATCTAATATTCTAGTTATTATAATAGGAATTCTAATTATTATAAGTATGTATTATATTCTTTTATATTATATTATTTTCTGATTCGTCCGTTTTTAATCAGAATTCTTCTTCAGTGTATTCAATTTGGTATTAATAACTCGATTAGATATGCAACTTACCTTGTTTTTCCACGTGAAGATTGTAAAGACAGGTTTTGCGGGCATTACTAACAGTCGACGTTGATGACAGCCGACGGTTTTCCCGGCAAGTCGCATCGGCGGCTGCATGAGGTATCGCGGAATCGATCAAACAATTCGAACGCGACGTCGAACCACCGTCAAGTCTCTCCTTGACCCTCGATATCGCAGCGACGCTGCAGGTGTCACGTACCTCTCCCAAAGAGTTTAGACATTTCTCGAGATTGTCACAGACGGTGAATCTGCCGCGAGCGACGAAACGAAGCATGATGCTCCTGTCTCAATGCTTTATCATTCACTAACTCCACGCGCAGCTCAATGGTAGGCCTCTCCGTTGAGATTGTGATGACCTCGCGTGATATTTGCTACCAGACTCGAGAATGTTTGAAAACTTAAAAATCATGTTTGATAAGCTAATATATGATCTTACAGGGACAGATTACAACATAAATTTTTTTTCTAGAAATTTAATTATTCAAGTTGTTTACATTAACGTTATAAAGCGTTTTAAAATCAATCTCAGTAATTATCTTTATTATTTTATGTGAACTTTATTGTGAAATAATTTAATCTTTTTTGTTTTTTGCAAAATATTCAACGTTTTATAAGTGGCAAATGAAAGGAGAGCAATGAAAGATATTTCATCGCGGTGTCTTTGGAAAAACATATTACGTAAAATTGGCGAAGTAAGCCATCTCTGCAAATTGTGTTTAACTACGAGATATCGTTACATGTTATAACATTTCTGTTTACTCCTTCTGTTATCGGCACGCAGTTATATTTATCTCTGTACGTAAGAGGGGTCATAGTACTAAAATGACGCGATAAAGGAACGTATTATCGAATATACGTGATTATGGGAAACTAGAGTTGGCAGTCACGAGACTTGGAATGCTTATTAAATTTTTATTGTACCACGTAATAATAATAATAATAATATTAATAATAATAATAATCATGATCATCATCGCAATAATAAATTGTGATAATAATGACAATAATAAATGGTAGTAATAATAATAATAATCATTTATCATCGTAATAATAATAGCTCCGTAATAATAATAATAATAATAATGATACTTCATCATCGTCGGTAATAATCCAATGACAAATGTCAATATTTATATAGTAGCGTGTCGAACGGAGAAACGACCTTAAAAAACGAAGATAGTATCAATGTTCGTTCGTACATTTTGTTTTTTTAGCTTCCGCCGTTTTTTATCTTCTCGCTCGCTCTCTTTAGGATCTCTTCTACCTCTCGCTCTCGCATCTTCCACACGCGCATTCTCACTCGACTTCGCTTCCTCTTTTATTTAATCTTTTTTTTTCGCTTTTAATCTCCCCTTTTCTCTCACACACACGCACACTTTCTCCCTCTGTCTCGTGTCTTACACAATTGATGCAAAATGTCCCTACACAGTCCGACGAATGTGTGTGTGTGTACGGTTTCCCGGTTATTCTCTTTAAATCAATCCTCACGATCGCATTTTGCTCGACGCTTTCCTCATTTTTTTTCCACCATTCCTCCACGAAATTCGCTAGATTTCTTTTTTTTCTTTTTAAATCCTTGCACGTGTTGACACATTCACTCACACTAGTAAATCGGTTTGGTAGTGGAGGGACCGGGGGGGGGAGGAC